>JXCR01126583.1:111902-131924 GCA_002079205.1 Phalaenopsis hybrid cultivar | reverse complement strand
GGCAAAATATAGGAGGCAGATCATATCATAATTACTAAGAAATAGAAAAGAAAACAAACATCAGTACCCCTGACAACGGTACCATCCAACCATTTTCTTGGGACCAATCAAGAGATGGGCGCAAATCTTTGCAAAGTGCTTCATAAGAACTTCCTTGTCCAATGGGAGGATCTGGTAATTTAATCTGAACAAAGCAGAAAAGGATATCAAATTTTAGAATAATAAGCTTGAAAAGCTAATGTTTAAAGAGTGAAAACTTATTAATTCATAATAAATATTACCAAATGTAAATAAAAAAACGNACTGAAATTTATCAAATCAATAATCAAATGTAGAAACAGTATATAACAAACATCAAACAATACGCAGATAAAAATTTTGTGTAAAATATAGGGAATATAAGTTGCTTAATGGACAGTTTAAAACATGCATAAAAAATTGTTGTAAAGGCAAAATATAGGAGGCAGATCATATCATAATTACTAAGAAATAGAAAAGAAGACAAACATCAGTACCCCTGACAACGGTACCATCCAACCATTTTCTTGGGACCAATCAAGAGATGGGCGCAAATCTTTGCAAAGTGCTTCATAAGAGCTTCCTTGTCCAATGGGAGGATCTGGTAATTTAATCTGAACAAAGCAGAAAAAGATATCAAATTTTAGAATAATAAGCTTGAAAAGCTAATGTTTAAAGAGTGAAAACTTATTAATTCATAATATATATTACCAAATGTTAAATAAATAAAAAAACATCAGGATCTTCCAACTCACCCAACTCTTTCACAAGTGGAACGGAAACTTTATATCACCATAATTAAAAAAATCAAACATACGCATTTTAAATTATCTAAATGCATATTATTAAGTTACAATGAGATTGAAAGTTCCCTCGAAAAATCCCAAACAATAAAGATCGCCATTTGGGCTTCTCTTATATTTTTAATATCTATTTTCTTTTACAAAAGAAATAAATTTCTTTGTTTAAAATCTAAAATAATAAAAAAGACCAAATCGCATTCATCTTAACAAATAACTATCTAATATAGTATGCCATATGCTCCAATAATTAATTTATTTTAACCTAAATTACTATTTAAAGTTAATTCCAAAAAACTTTTAGTTTCTACTAATTATAAAATGTTGATAAATTTTAAATATAACTTCAAATATTTAAAGAGAATAGAAAGAGAATATCTGTCAACTTTAAAGCTAGACATACGATGATAACTCAATTTCAAAATATGATTTTCTAGATTATAATATAATCTATATACTAAATTAATTTTTCTTTANAAAATCAAACATACGCATTTTAAATTATCTAAATGCATATTATTAAGTTACAATGAGATTGAAAGTTCCCTCAAAAAATCCCAAACAATAAAGATCGCCATTTGGGCTTCTCTTATATTTTTAATATCAATTTTCTTTTAGAAAAGAAATAAATTTCTTTGTTTAAAATCTAAAATAATAAAAAAGACCAAATTGCATTCATCTTAATAAATTACTATCTAACATAGTATGCCATATGCTCCAATAATTAATTTATTTTAACCTAAATTACTATTTAAATTTAATTCCAAAAAACTTTTAGTTTTTACTAATTATAAAATGTAGATAAATTTTAAATACAACTTCAAATATTTAAGGAGAATAGAAAGAGAATATCTGTAAACTTTAAAGCCAGACATACGATGATAGCTCAATTTCAAAATATGATTTTCTTGATTATAATATAATCTATATGCTAAATTAATTTTTCTTTGTTTATTCCTCAGTATACATAAAAAATAAGGTGAAAATATTTTTTCTTCCGATTTTTGCAAGTTTAAAACTGATCTTAAATAAAAGCTTCAACAAATTTATATTTATAGAAAATTTTAATAAGTTTCAATTTATCATTTCCGTATAATTAAACAATATTTTATTAATTTATCCTTCAAAACTAGACTCAAAGATTCAAGATCATTTGAAAACCAAGTCAATATTTAATATGAATCAAACTTAAATTGAAATCGATGAAAAAACTAACAAACTAAATGTAATGCCCGAATTTCGAGCCACCCGGTAAATTTTGGCACATTTGAAAAATAGCTCAAATTTTGCATCTTCCAGAATTCTATCAAAATAAATTTATAAAATTCTATGTATGAAATCGATTAATTCCAAATAAAGCACCAAGTATGGATTATGAATGGTATGGGAGATTTAAAAATTGAAAGTTATAAGTATAATTAAATTAATTAAACCTAATTATTTTCTAAAATCTCATAACCTTACTGTTCTCAAACGACCTCCACTCCTTATAGTCATTGTTTTCGGTCGATTAGGGCCTCTAGGGCTCCGATTTCCTTCCCTCTCTCCTAAATTTCTGCTCTCTCACTTGGTTTCCCTTACGTGATAGACACTTAAAGATATTTCATTCTTCCAAGCCACATGTTTTCAACGGTGTCAGTGATCCTATTGCTGCTAAAGATTGGCTTCTGAAGATTGAAAAAATTTTGGATGTTACGTATTATCTGGAAAAAAAAGTAATTCTTGCCACTTTCATGTTAGAAAGCGAGGCAGAAAGATGGTGGCAGGCAAAACATAGAGAAAAGTTACAGCTGACACATCTTCCATAAATTCAGTGGGATGACTTTGTCAGGGTCTTCAAAGATTGGTTCATTCCACCTTCATTTAGATTAATATTGCAATACAAGTTCTTCAATCTAATTCAGAGGTCCAAGACAAATATACAATATGAGGAAGAATTGACATATCTTTCAAGATACGCACCTCACTATATTAGCACCCAAGAGAAAGAGCGTCATAGATTTCTACGAGGTCGCAAATACCAGTTGAGGCTGGCATTTCTCCATTTGAAATCAGTGATTTCTCAATACTTGTTGAAAGGACAACAAAAATAAAAAATGAGCTAAACATTTTCAAACAGTAGTGGCAATTTAGGGTAATTAAACGAAAGGATTTTGGCAAGGGAAAGCAAGAAAACTAAATCAGAAGGTAAACAGATGGAGCCCATTCAGAAAACCCAGATTGTGAAAAATGCGAAAAAAGACATTTTGGGCAGTATTTGATTGGTTCAAAAAAATGTTACAATGGTGAATAGTCAGGGCATATCCAATTTGTCACGACTCGACTCGATTCTTAAAATTAACTAAGGCAAGTACTGTAGTGAGACAGTATTAACATCTAACTAATTATCCAAAAAAATGTTTCAGCAACTTCCAATATATAAAATATACGTTGATCCACAAAATGTAATAAATTTAAATCACCCAATAACAACATCCACAGATAACATTTTAATCTAGAACTGAACAGCAAATCAAAACCTGACAAGAGCACAGAACACTATCATAAAAAAAATACTTAGCAACAGTGGTCATTCTTCGATAGAGCAAGTCTCTCCTATTAAGCATATCAATCTAAAACTTCTCTTCTTGAAAAAAAAAATTAATTTCAATTGCAAGTATAACTTAGTGAGTAATTATAATATAATATGTATTAAATTTATATATTATGTTATGCATGAATGACCAGAAAAAAATGCAGTTAGTTTCATTAAAATTTTAAATTTATCTCATTGTTCCACTTTAAGTGTTTACTATTTCTAATCTCTTTAATAGGCATCACAAAATTATCGTCATACCCGAAAGTATCCTAAAAAATATGTCCGAAGACACCTCAAAATGTGTCCGAAGACACCTTAAAAAATGTACTTGAAAGCACATTTTTATAATTTCCTTTAAGCACAGGTACATTGCATCCCCTGTCAGTACTATCTGGTGGTAATCTTGTATGACTTAAACATTTAACTTTCATTTCATTTAAATTACAACCTTTCAAAGACATTAAGCATTCTTTTTCCCTTTCCCTTTCTTTTCCTTTCAATCTTAAGCTACAATATGCATACAAACATAATTGTCAAAGGCATTAAAGAAATTCTTTATTAAATAAATTTTAAATTTAATATAGATAAGAAAATAATTATTCACTTGCATAGCTTGCTTGCCACACCAACTCCCAAACCCTTGATTTTCTAGGCTTAAACGTGCTTCAACATAAATTATAATTAAAGATTAATATTTTATTAATATCAATTCAAAATTAAGTAAACTAAAATTTAATTTAAGACATCTTTTCATTTAAAATTATAAGTTTTCTTACTCAAATTCGAGATTAACCGGCTTTCTTCCTCACTTTCTAATATTAATAAAGTTCTATAACATTAATTAATTAGTGTAGCTAATTACGTCATTAATTTCATTAATGGCCAATGTTTAACATGTACCTTAAAAGTTTCAGGTTAATCTCCTCCCTTTTTTGCTCCCTTCACAACTAGTTTCCTTTCAAAGCGAAAATCTCTATATTAAAGTCATGATTAAATTGACACATAAAAATTAGCATACTATTCTTACCTTAATATAAGGCTCAATTCCACGCTTCTAGTACAGCTTGACCTTTCCTCTCGCTTTCTAATATTAAAATTATAAGTTTTCTTACTCAAATTCAAGGGATTAACCGACTTTCTTCCTCACTTTCTAATATTAATAAAGTTCTATAACATTAATCAATTAACGTAGCTAATTAGGTCATTAATTTCATTAATAACACAAGGTTTAACATGTACCTAAAAAGTTTCAGGTTAATCTCCTCCCTTTTTTGCTCCCTTCACAACTAGTTTCCTTTCAAAGCCAAAATCTCTATATTAAAGTCTTGATTAAATTGACACATAAAAATTAGCCTACTATTCTTACCTTAATATAAGGCTCAATTCCACTCTTCTAATACCGCTTGACCTCGCATCACAACTTTTTTAATTAAAAACATTTAATAAAATTTACCTATTTAGGCTCAGTTGACAACCCTAACTCGCACACTCGAGCTTCGGCGCCGTTCCTCTTCTTAGATCTCGGTTTCACGAGGCTTCCTTCCTCTACTATGTGAGCACAGCGCCGAAGGTTTCACCTCCTCCCTCCTCAAATTCGACTCAAACCAGACATACGCTGCCACCATCTTTGCCTTCTTTCAGCTAGAAGCAAAAAACATCCACAGGCCTGATCTTCCTCCTCTTCCTCTACGCGAGCACACAGTGTCGACGCTCCTCCACTCCTGAGCACTCCTACGCACGGCACTAGTGAAGAAGTTGTAGCGCTTCTTCCAGAGACTTCTTTCTTCTACTAGACAGTAGGTTTCTCCTCTCGATCTCTCCCATTCTCAATCAATATGTTTGATTTGATCGAAAGAGTTGTGACTGTTATGTTATAACTAAAGGGATGTGTTGATTAGGGTTACTATTATTATTATTATTACTATTATTATTATTATTATTATTATTATTATTATTACAATCTTCCCTCCTTGAAAAAATTTCGTCCTCGAAATTTGACAATAAAAATGAAAGTGAATATACCTTAATCGAAAAATTGTGGATATATTTCTTGTATCTCAGAGATTATCTCAAGTAGCATCATTTTCTTATCCATATTTCCATAAAATCTTCATAAAATGGATTTCTCTATTATGTAGCTTTTTGACCTGATAATCCAATATCCTTTCAGGCTCCTCAAAATACGTCAGATCAGGTTGAATATCAACTGAGTCTGCTATCACCCTCTTGCTTTCATCTATAATATACTTTCTCAATGAAGAAATATGGAAAACAATATGCACTCCCTGCATATGAGCTAGTAAAGCCAATATGTAAGCTCTCTTCCCTACCATTTCTACAATCTCAAATGGACCAACATATATGGGGCTCAATTTTCCTGTCTTCCCAAAACATTGCACACCCTTCAATGGTCTGGCCTTCACGAAAAAAACTCTCCAAATTCAAAATCAACAGGTCTATGTTTGGCTTCATAGTACTTCCTTCGTCTCTCTTGTACTGCCTCCACTCTGTCTCAAATCAATCTAATTTTTCTTTGTAGCATCACGAGACAAATCAACGTCAATGATCTTTCTTTCACCTGTTTTAGCCCATCATAAAGGTGTCATGCACTTCCTTCCATATAAGGCATCATATGGAGTCATCCCAATACTAGTCGGGTAATTGTTATTATAAGAAAACACTACTAAAGGTATATGTGATTCCCAATTTCCACCAAATTCAAGGACACATAACCTTAGTAGATCTTCCAAGATCTTCCATGGATAGTCCTCTCTGACTAACCATCTGTTTGAGGGTGAAATGTTGTACTGAAAGTCAATCAAGTACCCAAAGCTTCCTGAACTTTCTTCCATAATCTGGAAGTAAACTTGTCATCTTTGTCAAAGACAATGACTTCAACTGAGTCTGATAATCCAATATCCATAAAATCTTCACAAAAGAGATTTCTCTGTTACGTAGCTTTTTGACCTGATAATCCAATATCCTTTCAGGCTCCTCAATATACGTCAGAGCAGGTTGAATATCAACTGAGTTTGTTATCACCCTCCTGGCTTCATCTATAATATAATTTCTCAATGAAGAAATGTGGAAAACAATATGCACTCTCTGCATATGAGCTGGTAAAGCCAATATGTAAGCTATCTTACCGACCATTTCTACAATCTCAAATGGACCAACATATATGGGGCTCAATTTACCTGTCTTCCCAAAACATTGCACACCCTTCAATAGTTTGGCCTTCACGAAAAAAAACTCTCCAACTTCAAAATCAACTGGTCTATGTTTGGCATCATAGTAATTCCTTTGTCTGTCTTGTATTGCCTCCACTCTATCTAAAATCAATCTAATTTTTTTTTGTAGCATCATGAGACAAATCAACTCCAATGATCTTTCTTTCACCTGTTTTAGCCCATCATAAGGGTGTCATGCACTTCCTTCCGTAGAATGCATCATATGGAGTCATCCCAATACTAGTCGGATAATTGTTATTATAAGCAAACTCTACTAAAGGTATATGTGATTCACAATTTCCACCAAAGTCAAGGACACATAACCTTAGTAGATCCTCCAAGATCTTCCGTGGATAGTCCTCTTTGACTGACCATGAGAGTGAAATGTTGTATTGAAATCAATCGAGTACCAAAAGCTTCTTGAAATTTCTTCCATAATCTGGAAGTAAACCTGCCATCTCTGTCAGAGACAATAGACTTCAGCACTCCATGCAACCTCAAAATTTAATCAACATATAATTTGACTAGTTTCTCAACTAAATCTGTCTGTCTACTAGGTATGAAATGGGCAAGCTTAATAGATCGATAATCACCCATATGGCATCACGACCATGACGAGATCTAAGCAAACCAATCACAAAATCCATGACAATCTCCTTTAATTTCCACTATGGAATCAGTAAAAGTTGCAACTGACCTTCAGGAATGCTGGTCCGAAACAGCAGAATGGAGGTGTGACGTCACAATCCCAAACGATGATAAATTCCATTATGATAGAAGCATTTCTAGAGAAGCCAAACGGTCAAATGAAAGGCGGGCATTCTCTGCAACGGAAAGGAGAAGCACCACTCTCTCAAACAAAAGCCTTAAATGTCACGCTAATCCATGCAAAAGTAAGCAATTTGAACTTTAAGTTGAAAATAAACAAAGAAAACACATCTCAGAAAAGACACCATCTTTATGTGCAAAAGAAGAGAGATTGTCATACACAAATCAATTAACAATTTGATATAATAAAAATATCCACAAGTTCTTCTACAACACTGCAAGATAACTCACAATTTTCAAAGAAAAACAAATAAAAAAGGGATTTATGGCTAACCAATTTGAAATATAAAAGAATAGACCATCACCTAATATAAATATCAGGAAACAAAAAACATATCCATAACTATTAGTAGCACGTAGCAAACAACTTAAAAAAATTAAAAAAAAAATCAAAAAATACGTTAAGTACTCTATTATAAATTTTTTTTGGAATAAGTATACTGAAAAAAAAGGACAATTGCTATCCAGATAGCATCTTTGAAGAAACAAATTACGAATGAATACAACTCACCAACAATAGTTGAGAAAAAAAAAATGTAACGAAACAGAAATTCCTTACTTGGCAATCATTCTGCCCTTTAAGTAACATGCTAGGACAGGTAAGTACAAATTGAGAGGCGTTCTAAGAAAATAGAAAGTCTTTAAATCACTAAAAATATTATGGGCGTAGGAGAAAAACAAAAAAAGTTGTCAAAATAATACCTGAACTTTATCGCTCCCTAAAATTTCTGTTATTCTGCCAGACCAAAAACAACCATCACACCACCAATCAACCAAATCCCCAACTTTCCATGAATCATTAACAATGACTATCACATCAGATTCTGGAAGGACATCTGGTAATTCACTCTCACGATAAAAAGGTGGGTAACGTGGGCGAACCATTATTTCATATTTATTATGTAGACCAAATCCTTGGTTTGCATAGGGAGGCTTTTGATACAATTTTAACCATCTTTTTTCTGCATTCAGACACAAATAAATAATCGTAAGAAAGGGATTAACCGCAATGACCATTTAGATATAAAAAGGCAAGATGTTGAATAACAGACAAGATCTAGAACAAGAAAATTAGCAAAAAGCATGTCACATACATGAAGTTTGCGACATGTTTCAAGCCAAAATTGATCATAAACAGCAGAGTTTGTATCATACAATATGCTAGAAAATGGCAAAGTGAGATTAGAAATGAAGAAAAAATGACTTAACCAAAAAAAAAAAAAAATTTCAAAACTGTCAATTCATATTTTTAAATCCTCATCACCCAACTTAGGCTTGGTCCTCAAACAGATTACCATAATATATTTTAATATTACCATATTTTGCTGATAAAATATCCATGGAAGGGTATGAATACAATTTATAAAACTCTGACCATTTGTGCGTTTACGAAGAGCTGGGTTGATATCAGAGTTAACATATGATGATGGAAGCAAATATTACTAAGGAAATACGTAAAGGTACAATCAAGACTCTAACAACAGCAAAAAATAAGACAATGAAATCTGGCTATGGCCTAAGAAAAATATCTTCGGACGTCGGAGGTGAGGTGGGTGCAGCCTGTAACAGTAAGCAGAGGGAGCAGCAGATGTGGCTGGCTGTTGGAAGATGAAGGGCAGTGGGGGCTGCAGCGTTGAAGGCGGCAATAAGTGTAGGTGGCTGCCGGAAGGTGTCTGGAGTGGAGTTGCAGGTGCTGGTGGACTGTTGGAGAGAATAGAAATGACAGGCGGCCCGTCGGAGGGTGCAGGAAGGTCAGCGGCCCGTTGGGGAAGTGCAAAAAGAATTTGACGAAAGCTGGAAGGTGCTGGAGGTGATTAACAGCAGCAGAACGAGTACTGGAAGTGGTCGACGGGCTGCTGGAAGGTGTTCAGAGGAAGCAGTGATGATGGTTGCCCGGAAGGGGGTTGGAGATGACCGGCGGCCTGTTGGAGGGTGCGAGGGAGGACGGCAGCCTGCTGGGAAGTGCAGGAAGGAATCAGGGCCAGTAGAACGGGTGCTCGAAGTGGCTGACGGGTGCTGGAGGTGATTAACAGCAGCAGAACGAGTACTGGAAGTGGTCGACGGGCTGCTGGAAGGTAGCCAGAGAAAGCAGAAGTGATGGTGGCTGCCCGGAAGGAACTGGAGATGACTGGCTGCTGGGGGTGTAGGAAAGGTCGGCAGCCTGCAAAGAGGTGCAGGAAGGAGTCAATGGCAGCTGAAGGCGCTGGAATAGCGGAGATAGTCACCACCTCGGACAAGTTTCAACCAGAGCATCTTGTCGTCAGAAAAGCCCTTGAAAAGGGAAAATGTCGGCGGCGGAATACTGAACTCATTAACAATCAAAAACCTCCCTAACCTAACCTAAGCAATAAATAATGCGGATAAAGTAAATATAATATGCAAGTAGTAGAATAAGAAAGAAAAGAATAGACAAGGAGAAGAATAGGAAAGAAATAAAAAAGGAAGGGAAATAGAATAGCTAGGAATCAGAAAAGAAAAGAGGAAAGGAGAGGGTAGTAAGTCACGCTCCCTAGCTTGGGTGGCCGCTCCAGCATCCCTGCTGGATCGGCTCTCTACTGAACAGTTCGGTTCAGCCGCCCAAGGAACCCCACGTTATTGGTGCAAAAAGCCAGATGTTTGCCTGAAGGATACATCCATAATTAAAGCATGTGAGTTCTGAGTCAAATCAAATAATACAACCATTACACTTGGGTACACTGAAATAAAAGTAAAAATGCCTTCCAAAAACTCATAAGCATACTTTTAAACTAGTTAAGTGATATTAACTACTAATATAAAAAATAAAAGAATAACTGAACATTTAAATTGATATTATACACATCATGAATACAAATGGCTTATTAGTGATTTGATAATAAAAACCATCCTTGGTATCATCAAATTTTTGCTTTAGTGTAATATTGGTTTAAAATTCAAAAGGCTAACCAAATGATGTAAATCTAGCGGTAATCAAGCTTTAAGTATTGTTTCTTAAAGACAAGCTCATATGGATGATCAGAACAAAATTAAGAGGAGAAGCACAGGGATGATAAAAAAAAAAGCTCAAAAGATCAACCCTAGTTCTAGGTTTATTTGTCTTTTCTTTTCCGCAAAGCTCAAATGTGTTAGAATGATATATATAGCTCACAAGTTTTTAGAAAGCTTCCCATTTATTTTGTTTAGATGGTTGTTATGATGAATTGATTACATTTTCAAATTTATCAAGAAAATAACTTTGCAAATTTAACCAATATTTCATCTTGAGTGAAAAACATTATTTTCATCTGAAACCTATCTGAACATGTTTTTTCATGACTTATTACACTAGCATTCCAACTTGAAAAAGTTCTAAAACTTATAGCAACAAATCCAGGTTTTGTGGCTTTACCACTATAAAGCTTCCTATAATTAGAATTTCTTTTCCCTTAAAGCATAAGTTTACAACCAAAAATGGCATGAATACAATAAGGACAATTGCAAAGAATTGTTCAAAAAAAAGAAAAAAAATTATAAAAAAAACCAAAACACTCGTTTGAAATTCCTTTTGAGCACAGATGAGTGATTATAATCTTTTTCTTATTTCTACCTTGATTGGATTTTATAAGTCCCATACAACAAAATGTCAACTCTCTGAAGATTCCCATCAGAATCATAATGCAGGTGTGAATCATGATTATCAACAACTTTAGTGATACGACAGATGAGAGGATACAAAAATTGGAGGATCAAGATCATTGACCTTATTTGTTGCTGATGTGATGAACATATCTATGTGGCTAGCAAAAGCAGGTACTGCAACCTCAAATTGCATTAAGAAGACTAAAATTGGTTCTAGATTCCAAGTGTAAAATTGATTTCATGAAAGAAGAGTAAAAAGATAATAAAACAAGATGGGATTTGATCATTTATGTGCCCCTTAAACAAAAAAAAGGGTGTTGAACTCCTAAGGCACATAACCCCAAATATAACAATGAAGGATTTAGAAGTACACGCAGAAAGAGAGGCGATGTTTGAAACTAAAAAATCAAGAGGATAGCCCTCGGGCTAAAAAATTATTTGTTTATTATGCATAAACATATAATTTTCATAACAATCATGTTGATACATATTTAAACTCATTGCATCATTTATGTTTTAAGTCCCACGATTTCTGAGATATCTTCATATTTTTCATTTGATTTACAGCTCATGTTTATAGTTTACACTGCTTACATCAAACTTTGAATAATGAAAATATTAGAAATGAACGTTTTTTAACTGAAACAGATAATATATGTTTAAAATATCATATTATCTTAACTTCTCAAATTTTACCATTTGAGAAAATGTATTCATAAGTTTAAAGCAATCTTTAAAATTTTCTTAGATGTTACCATGATTGAGTTCTATATTTCAATAGAATTTGAGGATTTTTAATAAAGCTACACTTGATACATTTTAATGAACTTGAATTGTAGATTCTAAAGAGGTCAAATTTCCCCCAAAAAATCATTAGTTTCTAAGATCATTTGATATTTTCAACAAATATGGAAAACAACCCAATTTTATATTTTTGAAAACATAAATACAATTCAAAGAAAGAATGTTTCATGTTTTACTTGAAGATTTTCGCACAAAAAAAAAAAAAAAATCAATAAAGGCTAACTTTTTTGCTCGATGCTTTTTAGAACTCTTAGTATAATAGCTAAGTTTCCTAGGGTGTTTGATGGCGGGTGAATTTAGCGTGTAAATTTTGTAAATATTTTTCAATATTACAAAATTACACACGGCAGATATATAATAAATATGAAATATAATCTCAACAAAAATATTTTTTATGAAAAATAATTTATCTTTCAAAACTCTTTTTAAACTGTCAAATCCCCGTTAAAATCAACGCAAATATACGTATCGCTCAAGTAATAAAATGCTCTATGGAGTCTTAGATATCGATCTCACAGGGAAGCTGGAAATACCTATATGTAAGTATTAATATTTTAATTTTAAACTACAAAATAAAATTAAAAGTAAAGTTAAGTACAGAGTTTGAATATTAACTACTAAAATGAATGCTAATTAAAATGCAGCGGTAAGATTACAGAAGTTAAACTAAACAAATACTAAACTTTCAAAAGTAAAATTACAAAAATTAAACAAAGTTTTTGTTTTCACGGAAAGTTCAAATTTAAGAAAACATCATTTCTCTTTACAATGAGTATAACGAATGTGAAGAAATTAAAATCATTTGAAAAAATATATATAAATTGTTTTGTGTCAAATAAAAACAATCGTATTCTTTACCCTCTTTCGAGTGTTATAAAGAATATTAACTAATCTAGAGTTTCGTCCCTAATTCCGTGGTTAGGCTGGGAAGATATCGACTGTCACTCCAGATCTCTCATTACACCCTCACCTGGCATCAGTTTCCAATCAACTAGACCAAATTGGGGATTTTAATTTGTCACCTTAAAATCTCCAATTCTGCATCCAACAAAGTATAACTCCATATTTATTTGCACCTAACTTCATGGATAACATACTCTCCAATGAAATTAAATGTGATTATTTCTATGTTATAGAAATCATCTCTCTTTTCAGAACATATGTTCTCAACAAGTTTTAACATTTAAATTGGTCAGATCGAAAAGTAAATGAAGATAGGTGTTCAAATCATCACAATTTATTAACATTTAGAACCGTAGAAAACAAAATCAACTTTTCACAAAACTATATCTCAAAGTAGGAAAAAGTATAAAGAAGACTACTCAGAATTCATGATAATGATACAATAAAACACAGATTTCATATATAAAAACAAGTTTACAAAACAAAATAAATAAAAATATAACTTATATCACAATTCTTCCCAAGTAAATCCCTAAAAGTTCTCTTCAAAGCTTTCCTCTCTTTACAAGCACTCTCAATTCTCTCTTAGAAGTGTAATGAAGAAGAAATCTCTCACCTCTCTTTACAATCACTCCCAATTCTCTCTTAGAAGTGTAATGAAGAAGAAATCTCTCACATTCCTTCTTCTCTTACAACCCTAGAAGAAAATCTCTTCTTCTCTCTCCTTGCCTTTCACACCAACATTCTCTCTCTATCTCTTTCTTGTCCTCCCTTTACTCTCTTAAAGTCTTCTTCTTTTACTTTGGGCTACCTCTTCTTGAAAAGAATTCAAAATTCTCTCTAAAAGTTTCCTCCAAAAGTCGACTCTTTTGAATTCAAAAGACGTGTCATTTGATCCACGTGATATATCCCTTCAGAAAAGAACCGTCCAAAATATCTAAATGCATTGAATTACTCCAATATGTGTGTAGAACAAGTGTCACTTTGAAAATTTGCGCGAAATTTGTCTCGAACCGCCTTAGTTTGCAAAAATGCGTCTCTGACGCACCATGCACCAATCTGGCGCATCATGCGTTAATTCTCTGTCAAATGACGCATCATGCGCCAGAATCCCAAAATTCACTGTTTTGACTCCAAATTTCATCTTTTCATCATTTTTGCTTCAAATGCCTAAAAATGATATACCTACAATAAAAACATGAAAATATCTTTCTTTAAACTGTAATATCACCAAAAATAAACACAAATTATGTACTTAAAAAAGTATATTATTTTGGAGTATCAAAAGCCCTCAAACTTAAATATTACTTGTCCTCAAGTAATATTTTTACTACATAAAAGCGTATGATTTATGATAGAGATTAAGTTATAACTTCTATACTTTAGTTTAATAATAAGAATAACAAAATTTAAGAAAAAGATATTTAATAACTTAGATTCAAACTCTAAGTTTAGGAATAATTAGTAATCAAATTTAAGATTTTTGAATATCTCTATTCATTTCAAGAAGAATTGCAATTTGTCATATTAAGGACATTTAGAACATTCATTTGAAAAAGAACTTCATGAAAGCTTTACTAGGAATGTTACTAAAACTCCAATATAAGTTTAGAAAATGTAATAAAACTCATTCCTTAAGTTGATTCAAGTGAAGTCAATTTTTGATTAGGCATCTCCTCGAGCTTCTCCTCACTTATTTTTTTTTCTTTGTTTCCCTATTTTTTCTTCTTTTCTTTAAGGATATTTTCAATCTTTTCTTTTTCTTTTTATTTTTCAAGTGAAGATTATTATATCTGGATAGCCTTTAATAATTTTAAACATCATTAATCTCTTCATAAAGTTAAAATTATATACATTTCTTCACTTTATAAATTCATATTAGTTTATGATTTTTCATAGTCTCATTTTTTTCTTCTTACATGAAACTCTAAAATTCTTAATACTTCAAAAATACGATTCACCAGATTTCAATTTCTGCAGAAATCTACTCCGTACCGTTTTACGTCAACCTCTATTTAACTCAAATAAACCTTCATAAGCATAATTAAACATCACACTAACATCAAACTTTCACAAACAACACAAAACTCACATTTATATATATAATCTGCGCTATTACAAACTAATATTTTTCAAGCCAACAAACATCAAATTCAGTGTTATAAAGCAAACCAATATCCTAACATTGAAATCTAAACATCAAAATTCAAAATATAAACATAGATAATGTTCAACAAAAAGGAAATGCAATCCAACTCAACAAACTAAAACAAACAGTACTTAACAAAAGTTTTGTGCATAAATTTAAATCAAACATCTTCTTTACTATCGTCCTCCTATATATCTCCCATAGATTAGTAGTGCACATATAGGTTGTGGAAGAATCGATATGGAAATTCATTAATTGAATATTCCTCCTCAATCCAAGCATGTTTCTTGAACATACGTACCAAATAATCTTCGATACGGCCAGTATGTTCAAAATATTCATTTATTTTTCAATCTAGATGATTCAACATTTCACTAATATTATCAATCACATGCATAAGATTCTGCACATATTTTTCTATCTTTTTTATCTTTTTCAAAAGTACATTAGCGTTAAGTAGGGCTGAACAGGCGATGAATTCTGAGATTCTTGATTCATCAATACATTCATATCATTTTTATCTCTCATTCCAATACAGTTGCAGTAGACTTTTCGACTCATCGGCTTCCAAGAAAGTGGTACTTTTTTCTCAACTTTCATAAAACACTTGCGATTGACTGCATAGTAGGAAAATAGTTGATGAATGTCCAAGTCCAGTTGCAGATTCATTAACAATCAAACCAAAAAATGATTTCACAAAAATAGCTCAAACATCAATACGTTTTCCAGTTTGAATATAGAAGTTTAGAATAACACTCGTCTTAGTTACCTTACTAATTTTCATGATAGACAGTAATTTGGATGAAATGAAAAAGTGACAGGCTTTTGAAACTGGATTTAAAAATGATGAAAGAAAATTTACATTTCCATCATCTCTGGTCTTCCAATTCTCATCTTCATCTGTAAGGTAGCGGTAGAGTTCATTCACATTGTCTCTTGTAGGGGTAAAATTTGCATAATGACAGTTACACACATTCTCAATCATAAACATCTCGTTTATTCTTAAAAAAGTGAATTGCACCAACCTACCTCGCACGTAGATTATTCCTTGATTGATCCCATGAAAATTTGCATAAAATTTTGTTACTACAGGCACAACGACAGCGGCAGCAATGTAGCAAAGCACTTCTCAGTGCCTCTGCGCAATAGTTTCTTCCACTCGAGTATTCGGCGTGTTGAATCCTCGATTCACAAACTCCCTTTATTTGATAAGCCTCTTCTTCACTAGGACTCAATCATGTAACTTCTGCGCATCAAAACTGACGAACTTTCTCCGATTGAAAATTTCAAATCTAGCGAAGTTTTTAAAGTGGGAAATCATAAGATTTGAAAAGCGGTGACTCTTCTCTCATTTAAGAGCATGTTTCTCAACAAGTTTTAACATTTTCATTGGTCAAATCAAAAAGTAAATGAAGATCAGAATTTAAATCATTACAAATTAGTAACATTTAAAACCGTAGAAAACAAAATTAATTCTTTACAAAATCATATCTCAAAGTAGAAAGAATGATAGAAAACTACTCAAAATTCATGAGAAAGATACGACAAAACACGGATTTCATATATAAAAACAAGTTTACGAAATAAAAGAAATAAATTTTTTTTTCCCAAGTAAATCCCTAAAAGTTCTCTCCAAGCATTTCTCTCTTTACAATCACTCACAATTCTCTCCTAGAAGTGTAATGAAGAAGAAATCTCTCAGTTTCTCTCTCCTCTTACAACCCTAGAAGAAAATATACTCTTCTCTATCATTGTCTTTCACGCCAACTTTCTCTCTCTATCTCTTTCTCGTCCCCCCTTTACTCTCTTGAGGTCTTCTTTTATTTTGGGTTGCTTCCTCTTGAAAAAAAATCAAAATTCCCTCCAAAAGTCAACTCTTTTGAATTCAAAATATGTGTCATTTGATTCAAATGGCATATTCCTTCATAAAAGAACCTTCCAAAATGTCGGGATGCATTGAATTACTTCAATAGGTGTGTTGAACAAGTGTCCTTTTGAAAATTCGCGCAAAATTCATCTCGAACCTCCTTAATTTGCAAAAAGTCGTCTCTGGAGCATCATACACCAATCTGGCGCATCATGCGCTAGTTCTCTGTCAAACGGCGCATCATGGGTCGATCTAGCGCATCATGCACCAGAATCCTAAAATTCGTTATTTTTTATGCAAATTTCGTCATTTTTGTCATTTTTTGCTTCAAATGTTTAAAAAGGATATACCTGCAACAAAAATATAAAAATATTATCATATAAAGTGCAATATCACCAAAAATAATCATAAAATATATATTTAAAACAGTATATTATTTTGGTGTATCAGTGCTCTTAAAGTTAATATCTCTTTGCTTAATTTGATGTCAATAAAACAACTATTACTATTTTCCTTTTCTCTCAAGAGTTTCTTTAAAGCTTTCACGATTTTGATCTTTCCTCTTAGGGTTTGTTTCGCCCAGCAATAGTTGTTCGAAGAACCTATCAAGCTGTTGCAGAAGTTGTTCAAAAAGTTGCATTGACTATAACAAAAAAAAAAATTGAAAAAAAATTTGATCGCAGCATTATAGCAGCCACCGCACTCAACCAGGCCTAGCGACAAAATGCAGCTTTCAACTGCAGTTTTTTAAAAAGACACATAAAACAAAATTGTCAAATAGAAAAAACAATGATGCGGCACCACACCATGGCCGCACAACAGCCTCAAACACACCCTCAATCTTTTATTATGAAAGCTATCTTAATCACTTCTCAACGGTACAAGAGACACTCACGTAAGAACCCAAAATTTTAATAAACTATATTCAAATATTATACTTTAATTTAAGTAAAATAATTTTATTAATAAATTTCATAACAATTTATTTGAAAATGCATTTTCTCTAAATAATTAAGTATTAACATTTATTTAAATACTATTAAAAAAAAAGGTATATTTACATGCCACACACTTCTAATGCATTTTCTCTAAAAAAAGGTATATTTACTCAAAATTTCATTTTTTATATTTATAACCCTATAACTAACATAAAGATGTGTATTTTAGTCTTTAAGAGTTAGTATTAGTGATATTTTAAATGACGTAAGAATCATTGAGTGATATAAATATAAAAATCAAAATTTAGGAGAAAAAGGGGTGTATGGTTTGGACTAAGCAAAATTACGGCTCTTTCATTACTTTCATAATTAGATGATTTTATAGTGTGTGTCTATATATATATATATATATAAAATTACTATTAGGGTTCGCCTATGGTGAATCATTTTCTCTTTTTCACTGTGATTTAGTCTTTCCTTGTCTTCGTCTTCGTCGTCTGTTCGTCGTCGCGTCGCAGCGGCTCTCGCATGAAGGAGTCTGGCTCGGGGGCAAAACTTAAAGGACATCTAGGCGCGGGCTTCTACTGCGACCTGTTCTTTCATCATCCCGAGAAACGCGGACCTTTCTGCGGCTCGCAGCTCATTCTTCGTCATCCTGAGAAGTGCAGGCTTCTTCTGCGGCTCCTGTCCTCGCTCGCAAGGAGCGAGTTTTCCTCTAGCTCGAATGAATCGCCCACTGCTTGACTTCCCTTTCATCATTGGTTCTTCCTCTACTGTCACTTTGCTGTCCCACAGCCCCATCTCCCTCTTTTGGAATGGCTTCGAACAAATCGTATTTTGTTGCCCTTACGGGTGTTCACGCATCAGGTACACCTAAATCATCATATTTTTCTCCTTCATTTGAGTGTCTGGAGGACATCAAGAAGTCTGATAAGAAAAAAGGAAAGTCTGCCATCTTTTTTACATAAGAAGATGGTATTCAATTTGCCTCATCTTGTCGTCTAAATTTGGATGGAAAATTTTTATATGGTCATCACAAAATGGAGCTCATTCGCAAAAATTTGAACTTATGCACCTTGTTGGAGAGTGGAAAATTGGACTATTAGATAGGAGACACGTTCTTATTCAAATTAACAATGAAGAAGATTACATGCGCTTATTTGCTAGAAGGATAATCTGTATTGATAACAAAGCAATGAAGATTACGAAAAGGTCTGTAGATTTTGACCGACAGACGGAATCGCCGATCATTCCGGTTTGGATTCGCCTCTCTGGTCTGAAAATTCATTATTTTTCTCAAAAAATATTGTACTCTATTGCCTCAGCTTATGGAAAGTCACTCTAAACAGATATTCCTACTATTAATCTTTCTCATCCATCTGAAGCCATAGTACTTATTGAAAGAGACATCACTTCACCCGCTTATGAGAAAATCTGGTTGGGCACACAGCACCATGGATATTGGCAAAAGGTAGAGATTAAGTATTTTCCATAGTATTGTTTGAACTGTCGTATGTTCGGTCACTCTAGTTCTCAATGTCACCATCTACACCCCCACCTCAGACAAAAAAGCAAAGTATTTCGCTAAAAGCCGTGATTACAACTCATCCCGATCAGCACCAAGTTTTTGACACTATTGGTTATCAGAAAGATACCCCGGAAGATGTCAATATCCTCGTAGGCAATATGGCAACCATTCAATCCCCAGTTGTATCTCCCGAGTCTTTGGAACCTCCTATCCTGGGAAAGAGGAAGATTCTTCAGACTCCGTATGCCATATAACTTATCGTCGATAATACAGGTAGAAATATTTCTACTGCTTCACCACCGTCTCATCAGGTCCAGAAATATGTTAATGGTACTCAGGCTCATCGGGATCATGATGAACAACGACTTACACCTGTTCGACCAATTTTGGAATCTACTGATCAGATAAGTCAATCATCGGATGAGGAATGACAGGTTTACACATCCAGGAGGAAGAAGAATGGAGATTTACTCGAGCTCATGAATCTGATGGATGATACTTTAGTTACTACGGACAATGGTAATCACCTTAAAAAGTTGCTAACCGGTTCACTTCTGAGAACTCGAGGCAGGAGGACTAAAGTGGGACGTCCTTAGCACTTTTGTGCCCTTTTGTGACTTTTTGGTTTTTTTACTTTATGTATCTTTACATTATTTGAGTTTTGTGTGTTGTATTGTATGAGTTGGGCTTTCTTTTAGACTCTCTCATACAATTTTTCTGCATCTTTTCCGTATTAATATATTTGCCCGTGTTTTTTCATATATATATATATATATATATAT
>JXCR01126583.1:91830-108390 GCA_002079205.1 Phalaenopsis hybrid cultivar | reverse complement strand
ATATATATATATATTCACGATGTCGACAGCAGTCGAGGGCTCGAGCTCTGCAAGGGTTTACAATGGTAATTTCCTTTGCATTTGATTAGGCTGCTCGAAGGAGAGGGGCTTGAAACTCGTTTCGTCGACTCGCTCCCGTCTGCGTCGGCATCATCGGTCGCAGATTCTGCATCGGCGTGCGTCTGGCGTCTATGTTGTTTCGACGCTGCAATCCATGCTTCTGCGTCCGACGTTTCTTTCCTTTTGTTTCGACCTTCCGCTTCGACGTTTCTTCATTTTGACCATCTGCGTTTGTGCTTCTCTTCGGTCGGACACCGTGTTTCCCTACACAGTGTCGTTTTGTCTGCTTCTTGTTGTAGGTGATCGCCAACATCTCTCCTTGCTCTAATGGCTCTTCCTTCTTCTTTGGTTGAACCGGTAAAGGCCACATTTGCCCACATCGTGGATAACCCTCAGGTGGAGTCCGCAGTGGTATTCCCCTTAAGCTAGAAGGATTTTTGCTATGGTACAGATAATTGCACTTTTGTTAAGAAAGGAAATATGAAAGGTTGAAAAGAAACAATTTTTTTTTCTAACTCATAAATTTTCTACCCTGACGGAAAAATTCAAGTTTGTTCTTATTGAAAAATTTCGGTGGGGGCAACCGCCTATGGATGTTATCAGAAAGAATATATAATATATTAAGCTAGTAGGCAAGTAGAAAGTGAGACTCATGGATGGGAGACATGTGTTGACTCAATTAACAATGGTTGAAGACTAAGCCTGAATTTTCTCCAAAAAATATCTTAATATCGCGGGCAAATCAATAAAGTTACTCAAGTGATCTCTTGATTTCGACTCAAATCATGAAAATCTCACTGTACCGTATGGTTTAGTCTACCTAGCTTCAAGTTGTATTTTTTTCACCATCAGGTTCTCTGCTCTATTGGGGTCATCATTAGGAATCCTTTGAAATTATATCTGCCTACTTTCAACATAACCAGACCTTCAGTGGTCAGAACACTTGTGGAAAGAGATACTACTTTACCTGATGTTACTGAAGTCTCGCTGGGCACAACCCATAATGGATATTGGCAACAAATCGTCATTGAATACAAACCCTCATATTGTACCCACTATAAGAATGTTTGGGCATATCCTTGATAAATGTCACAAGTTTCATCCTGATTTGAAAGCTAAGGTTCAAATGAATAAGAATGGGTCTAACCCAACTGCTCTGGACATTTTAGTTCCACCTGGGGAGGATATTGTTGCCCCTGTGCCCCCCTGACACTGTTGTTACTGTTACTACAAATGATGTGATGGTGACACCTTCAAACCCCATAGAAAAAAATATCGATGGACTATTACCTACAAAGAAAGGTGTTCAAATTGATAATCAGAAGAACCTCGCAGCTCCCCCTCTTCAGGAAGTATCTGGTATAGAGGCAACTCATACTTCACAGATATTAGAACCTATTGTGGGTACTACGGTTGGTAATTCTTCTACTTCAGCTCTACCATAACGTCAGACTAATTTTTCAGACGAAGAATGACAGGTTTACACTTTCAGGAGAAAGAAGAAGAATGGAGATCTATTTGAGCTCAAGAATCTTATGAATGATACTTTGGTTACGTCGGGTAATGTTATGCACCTTACCAATCTGCTAGTTGGATCCCTTCCAAGAACTAGAGCTAGAGGCAGAGCAAGATTGGGACGACCCTCATTTTTTCAACGCCTGGGTGGTTTAGGGTTTTTTTATTTTTATATGTAGCCCTTTTTAACTTTTTGGGGTGTGTTGTATCGTGTGGGTTGGGTGCCTATTTTTAGACCCACCCATACAGCCTANATATATATATAAAAGAGTCATTAGGATAACTAAAAAAATAATTGTAAAAACTAGTTAGAGGTTTGAGCTAACTATGATTAAAAAAAATTAATTTGTATGCCCTAGACATATAAATGCATAAAAAGAGATAGAAAGCATGTGCATGAAGAGATATGGATTACCACCTACTATTATAATGAACATTGATGCCCTTACCATAACGATGGTGAGAGTGATACGGTTGATTCAAAATTCAAAGTATCAATTTAGTGAAAGTAATGTGTTGTTATAATGGATAAATATTTGAAGTTATACTAAGATTTGTGGTCATCATAATTCAAGGAAACTAAGAGAATAATTGAAGAAAAAAATTAGTTATTGCATATCGAGAAGATCTTGAATAGTATGTCTAGTCCTGATGAGAGAAAGGTGACGTTAGCTACATTTGCATTAGATGGGAAAGCTAAAAAAACTGGTGACGAGGAGTTTCAAGACAAGTTAGGTGATATACCAAATATTTTGGCTAACCGAGAGGATTTTGTTGAGATGCTCAGGGAATGTTTCATGCCCTTTTCAACTAAAAGATGGATGCATGAAAAATTTATCACATCATTAAAGGAATGATCAGTAAATTTTCTAAAAGATGTTTGTTTTGGATTTGGATGTTGACAATATTAATTTATAACATCTTACTCTTCTACTTAATTATAATCACTAAATTGCATTTTAAATTTTTCCAACTCTGAATGCCGTTAGTTTTAATGATTGTTATGGTTGAAGGAAATTGAAGCAATTCTGCTCGAGTAAAATATAAAAAAATAGCTTGAACTTTTATCACTCACATTATTAGTATTCTATCATAAACAACCTGACATGGGGCGGGGAGGGGACACCGAATGGGTTTAGTTAAAGTGGGAGAGGCTGATCGACCCCTCTTTAGGGCTAGGGTTGTCGACCACTTCTAATAACAACAACGATTTTTTCGTTTGTTTGTTTTTATTTGGTTAAGGTCATTTTTTTTATCATGAACATGTAATTGTTTATTATATTACTAGACTTTTGTTCATTTGAGTCTTAGAAGGGTCTATGCTCCATTTGTGGTACCTGGAATGGAAAAAATATTACATCAGTACTACGCACGTAGAGGAACGTGCGTACCCAATAAAATCACGCCACGATATCCCGTGCGACGTAGAAAAAAAACGGCGCAGTAACACGGGGAATATTCCCCCCCCCCCGTGTTATTCATGTGTTATTGTGTGTTATTCATGTGTTATTGCGTGTTATTTATGTGTTATTGATGTGTTATTGTGTTATTATAACACCAAGAATATTCTCAGGATACAATAACACATGAATAACACACAATAACACTTGAATAACACGGGAAATATTCCCGACAGAGAAAAAAACGGCGCAGTAACACGGTGGAATATTCTCTCCCGTGTTATTCTTGTGTTATTGTGTGTTATTCATGTGTTATTCATGTGTTATTGTGTTATTATAACACCAGGAATATTCCCAGGATACAATAACACATGAATAACACACAATAACACTTGAATAACACGGGAAATATTCCCGACAGAGAAAAAAACGGCGCAGTAACACGGTGGAATATTCTCTCCCGTGTTATTCTTGTGTTATTGTGTGTTATTCATGCGTTATTCATGTGTTATTGTGTTATTATAACACCAGGAATATTCCTAGGATACAATAACACATGAATAACACACAATAACACATGAATAACACGGAGGGGAATATTCCCCGTGTTACTGCGCCGTTTTTTTTCTGCGTCGCGTGGGATATCGTGGCGTGATTTTATTGGGTACGCACGTTCCTCTACGTGCTTAGTACTGATGTAATATTTTTTCACCTGGAATGAGACGAAACTATATCCACAGCGTTGGGTGGTGACAACTGTATATTACCATTGTTGGTGGAGACATCTTGGGTCTCCTTTCTCTATCAATCCTATGGGTCGCTTGGGAGAATAGGAAACTCTTGCATCTTGTATCTTTTATTTGATTAGTGCATGTCGTCATTATTCTAATTGTTTTTTTTTCTGTCGGATTGCTTTCTTGGTTGTTCTTAGGGTCCCCTCCATTCTCCGGTATTATTTGGTATCAGAGTTAGTATAACCCTAGTTCCATTCTAGAGTGACCAAAATAATCCCAAACCTAAACCCACTAAATCATACCCAAATTTTAACCTAACCCCAACTCCCCCTTGATGATTTTTAAAATCAACAACTCAAAATAATTTTTTGAACACTAAATTAGCTCCATAGACCTTCTTTCACCTCCCATACCTAAACCCTAGTCAAGCCACCAAGGAGACAAGTGTCGAAAGTCGCAGTCCCTCCAATCCCAAGAGGTTACAACAGCTCATTCACCTTTAACATGGTTAACCTTAAACCATATCATGAGTAAGAACCTTCAACATATGAGGTCGAAGTTCCACCAACCTCGATAGATTGATGCATGGCATGGAGAGGACCCTAAATCGGTTTGGTCCAAGTGGGGGAGGGTCGGTTGGCCCTCTCTCTATGGCTAGGGTTGTTGCCCACTCGTAATAGCAACAAGGGTACTTCCATCTAATTGTTCATATTAGGTCTAGGTACTTTGTTGATTATACATATATAATTGTTTATCGCATTAGGAATCTTTTGTTCATTTGAGTTTTGTGAGAATTTGTGCCCCCTTTGTGGTTCATGGATGGGGTTGAAACTATATCCAAGGTGTTGGGTGGTGACAGTTATATTCATCCATTATTGGTGGTAGCATTACGGGTCTCCTTCCTTCGTCAATCATTCGGGCGGTATTTTTTGTATCCTGATTGGTCGTGAGAATAGAAAACAATTGTATATCATATCTTTTATTTGATTGGTACATCTCATCTTTCTTCCGATTATTTTTTTCCTTTACTCAGATTGCCTTCTTTACTGTTATTGTTGAATATTGGAGTTGTTGAATCTTCTCCAATCACCCTCCCTTCTTCGGTCTCATTTGGTACCAGAGCTCAATCTTACTTGGGTTCACTAATTAAACAATTTTCAAAAGGTTTGTAAGAAAAAAACTAATGCAAGATGCCACTATGTTAGGTTGAAATCGAAAAACGAAGTAATTTGTACAGACTTAGTAGATAACACTAACAATAAAATTCACCTAATTATAGATAATTGAAGGTTTTATATGATCAACCACGAAAATACTATGGTACAAAACAAAGACAATTGGAATATAAGGATGGTGAATTTATTAAAAAATTCGAAATATAATTTACAGGTTAGTTTTATCAACACATGCAAATAGCACATGATCTTTTGTATATACACACTACCAAAATAAATAATCGATGAATAAAGAAAAGGTTTCATAGATTTCATAACATACAACCTAATCTAACTTAAATAAAACCTGAGAAATATTTGAATATGATGTTAAATGACTCAGAAATTGAGACATTCCATTTGCACAAATAAAATGGAATAGTAGGTTAGAAAAAAATTGGAACCTGCGAAAAAGAAAAAGATGCAGTAATGTTAACCACATCCCTTTAATTAAGTTATTATTACTATATTGTTCATATTTTGAGGGTGAATTTCTATAAAGAGAGACTACAAAAGAAAATAATCAATCTAACCAACAAGTGTTAGTTCAACCGAACCGACACTAGGTTTCATTTTTTTCAAATTCTTCAATTTAAGGTTATATTATTACTTAGATTTTATAAAGAAATATTTGAGGGTTTTGGTTTGGAGGAGAAGAGTAAATTTAAAAGACATGAGAGGTGATTGAATAAAAAAAGAAGAAAGAAACAAGCTTGGGAAAGGGGAAAACCATTTAAACTATGCATTTAAATGAAAGGTTTAAATGCAAATATTGGTTTGACATAAGTCTATTATAATTTTCTTAGCTGAATATTTAACAGATTAATAGTGCAAACCAACAAGTTGAAAGAAAAGAATAAATAAATAAGATTTGTTGATTTTAAACAAAATCAAAATAAGAGATTGGTTTTAAGAATGATGAACATACAAAATAAGATCATTAATAGGGGCATTTTATATGCATGATCATAGAAGCTCCATTGATGGAAGATGAGGATTAAAATGTAAAAATCGTCATTTAAGGTTAAATGGTTAATTATAATTTTCCATCATAATTAATAGACGTTTTCTTCCAAACGCAACCTATTTGACTATTTGCTTTCATAAAAGAATTTATCAGAGTTTAAAATATTTAGTTATTATTGTGTAACAATTGAGTAGTTGCTTTGTTTTAATTTTATAAAGGCTATCATAATGTTTAAATGTTGACTAAAAATATTAACCTGTATAAAGAAAAAATATATCAAAATAAAATATATGAGTATATTAGCTAAATAAAAAAGGTTTGAAAATGAAAATAAAACAACAGTATCTAAACCAATACAATTTTTTACAGCGCTCTTTTGATAAGTAGATTTACTTAAAAGATAAAATGTGATATGTTATGATAAATTACTTTATAAATATCTTTAGCAAATGATAAATTTAATAAATATCTCTACTCTTTTTTAATGAAAAATATTGATGTACCTATTTTAACATTTCGTTAAGAAACTTTTGTTTTTATTAATGTAAGTTGCCTGCATGTTTATTATGTTACTTAAAATTGTTATATTATAGAATTCTAATTATTAACTGAGTTATCAATTATCATATAACTCAACATGCTACTAAATTTTTATATCTGGTGAAGCTCCTCGAAGTTAAATAACAAACAAAAGAATTCTTATTAATAGAAAATAAGTAA
Source organism: Phalaenopsis hybrid cultivar (assembly GCA_002079205.1). Classification (NCBI taxonomy): domain Eukaryota; kingdom Viridiplantae; phylum Streptophyta; class Magnoliopsida; order Asparagales; family Orchidaceae; genus Phalaenopsis; species Phalaenopsis hybrid cultivar. The sequence continues at coordinate 101,780 of JXCR01126583.1, read as the reverse complement.
ATAAAAATTGATACTCCAAAGAATTGGTTGAATCTTCATTTAAGTTATTTACAATAATTGTTGTATTAACATGACTTATATAAGAATTGGATGTGAACTTAAATTTCATGTTTAGTGGCTCTTAAATGTTTTGAAGTTGTTTTTAAATTATTTTAAAATTTAGATTAATATGTATCTAACATCCAATTGTCTATTCCTACCTTAATAAATTCCAAGCACCCAAACTAGGACATCAGTTCCTAGAAAATAATTAGTCAATAAACGTGAATAGGACAAATGTGAAGCAACCATATTCCACTAACTAGCTATGGAGCTTTAAATTCATCATTATGCAACAACTGACACGTCACTGCCATGAGAGAGCATTTAATTGAACACAATGCAGATAAAAGCAAAAAAAAGGTAAAGACAACACAATATAGTGCAAAACAATGCCAAAGAAAAATACTCACTCTCATCGGGGTAATCGAAATACTCTAAACAATGCCAAAGAACCCCTTTTCTAGAAGATATCTCCTTTATCTGGTCAAATTAATCATGATTAGAACTGAAAAAAACAAAATACATAAAACTTCAGAATTAGTAAAATGATTTTCCTAACAACGAATAAGCTATAAAGATGATAGGAATAAAAAAGCTAACACAATAGTGAAAGGCAAGAAAAGATGAAAAAGACAGTTCATTATGGCATATTCAAAATCTATGGAAGTCTAAACTTCAAGGGAAACAAAATCTTACTTCAATCATAATTGATGACATGAACCATGTTTCATGATATAGTGGTATAACCAATGCATTTCTAAGAAAATAAGAAGGAAAAGGCAGCTAAGTGTTGAATCTAACGTTACTCATGGAAGAGAAAAAAACACCACCTTCCTAGAGATATGAACTAGTCCCACAGTAGAAGAGAGGTTAAATCTTAGAGATTACTTGAACAAATTGGTCCATAAAAAATTTAATTGAACCTGCTAGACAATTAAAGGGAAGTCAAACAAGGTTACGAAGACAATTCAAATAAAGAGAAAAATACTCTAAAGAGAACCTAAGAGAGACATCAATGGGGCAAAAGTTTAGGTACAAAATAAAAATTAAATGATGCTGATGCTTAATCAATGACCGCTTATTTATGAATGAGGATAGGAGATACCAAAGAATCCAAAATCCAATAGAAAAGCATACTTTATAAACGGCGGGTTACAATCAAGTCTCAGAAGAGGAAAACACAACAAAACACTAGAATCCTGTTATGGCGAGGCCGGACAGCAGGTTGAACAGCGACAAGATGGCATGGGTAAGGGATGGCAGGCGAAATCGGTGCCAGAATGTGGTGGAGGTGAGTAAATCGGTATAGGTAAGGAGGGGTTAGGTAGTTGGTTATCAGCTGAAAGGGGTAGGTTGGGAGCAGGCTACGACAAACCTGAGGCTGGAATAGGGAAACTGGCGGCTGGAGTAGGCTGGAAGCAGATTACAGCAAACCTTCAGCTGGAGGAGGGAAACTAGCTACTGAAGTAGGGCTGGGAGGTTGGCAGCTGGAGGCAGAAGGGGTGTGGGGGAGGTAGGCGGCAGTAAGGAGATGTGCAGGAAGGAAGGCTGCAAGCAGCGGAAGACGGATTGGACAGCAGAAAACAATGAAGGAAAGGTACACAACACCTCGAGATGAGTTACAGCCGGAGAACATTCTCACAGTAAAATACAATCCTAGAAGGAAACACAGGATGCCGGAGGCTGCCCATTCTAGGAAAGTCACATGCAAAAATACCATACTAGTGTAAACAAATAAAAAACTAATATCCCACATTGAGTTTGGTAAGTTTGTGTGAAAAAATAAAACAAACGAAATCCCACAAGTCCAAATCTCACTTTACACAAACAACGGTGCTATCACTTCAACAAAATAACAGAATTATGAAAACGCCCTCTGAAAAACGTAATGGCAAGCATAATGAAATAAAAAAAGGTCAATAATAATGCATTCACAACCTAGTATCCATGATAAAAAGTAGTGTAAATATGCCATTTAAATCTACCTTGCATCGGAACCATGCACCGCGAAAACCTTCTTGAAAGCTTTTTGACTCAGCCTCTTGAGCAGCTTTAAAAGGCAGGAAAAAGTCACCATTATCCATATAGTGCAGTTCAATCAAAAAATATACCTATCAAACAAGAGATTCTTTAGAAGATTTCTATAAAATCGTGACAAAAAATTAAAAATGCTGAAATGAAAAACAAGCGGAGACCCCATGAGAACAATCATTCCATCGGAAATTCGACAAGACAAATTGTGCACAACATAGAAAAACAACATTTCACAAACTAATGTCTCACTAGGATAGACTAAATCAGAAAAAGGTAAAGCAACGATAATTGTTTAAAAATAATAAATAAATGAGTACCTTAAAGATTCAGGACACAAGCTGAAAGAAGTAAACACAAACACAACAACAACAACAACAAGCCTTTATCCCATTAAGTGGGGTTGGCTAGTAAACACAAACACAATAATATCATATTCCAAGTACCATTACTACAGTTCAAAATCAATTATAAAAAAACTACAGTAGACAGAAGAATTTATAATTACAAGAGGGGAAAACTTTTAAAAGAGGCCAATAGAGAATGCAGAAAAAAAGGTTTAGAACTAAAAACAACCCTAGCATGCCCTTTTACAATAATTTAACACCAGACTTCATAACAGCTGTCCACGAGTATGATCTCCATTCTCCATTAATGCCATTGCCGGCTATATATCCAATTGACTCGCCATGCTGATGCAATCACAAGAAAACATGGTCCAAACAAAGTGGCCACTCAGTATCACTCTTTGCCACACGTTAGCTTTGTATCAAAAACACAACAGGCAGGCTCCCTTAAAGTTGCTACTCTCACATGTCAGTAATAGATGCTACACCCAAAGAATTTGATTTAAACCATAAAAAAAAAGTTTAATTTCTTATCCTGTCAATACTATCACGACGCCTACAGCAATTGCCCGCTCCACACACTCATTTGCTCCAAGCAAGGAAAATCAAGGCCATCTGACTTTAAGTGATTAATCATGGCCATTCCTCTTGTAACCAACTAAAAACTCACATCTGCTTTATATGTTGCTTTACTGCATCATAAAGTAAATAAGGGTTTTGATGAAAAGCTGCTAGCCTTCTTCCTGTTCTCTCCTTCTCGATACTCTTCATGGTATTAGAGCTACCATAGCCTTAGGGGACCATCCCTCCTCCCCGCGACATGGCATCCTTCTCCTCTAGTGTCTCCTCCAACGGAAAACCACAAATCAAAAAACCCATCTGCCGTCCGACAACCCAATACCTACCCAACTGAAGTTCATCATGAGCTACAACTGAAGCCTTGTCTCCACCCAGCTCACCCCCGACAATCACCTGACCTAGAAGACATAGTTCCTCAAATTATTTTGAACAAAGGGGTAAGATAGCTTCCTCGGTGGCTCCTACCTCTGTCCAGCAGAGCACATACCCAACACCAACGACATTCCCCTTCTCAATCTTTATTTCACCAAATAGATGTTGATAGATCAAAACCTAGTAGCAGCTCTTTTCTTTGTTATCTTTGATGCAGATATGAAAACCGTTTCACTGTTCAAATTCGCAGTTTCTCAACTTTGGACAGCAAATTAGATTTAATACTCGAAATTAATTGCTCTTAATTCTTACCTAAAATCAACTACAGCTTTCCTCGCATTAACCCCGTTATCTATGATTTACTGCAGAAGGATAAAAGAAAATAATTAATGGGCTTTATTAATTATTTGATATAAACAGGCATGTTAAAGCTCCCCTTTTAATCTCTCTAGGGCGTTGGCTTTAAAGGGAAAGGAATCGCATGCTACGGCTTCCGGTGCTCTGCCTAAGGGAAGAAAGAAATCGCAAGCAACAGCTCTTTTTTTCCTTCCTCTGTGCGACTTGCAGGTAGAGCGAGGAAGAGAGAGATTATTTCTTGTAATCGTCGAGGTAATTGACTGGTGTAATCGTCGAGGTAATTGACCGGTGTAATCCTCAAGGTAATAAAATCATATGCAACACCGTGGACATAGACAATTTGTCGAATCACGTAAATTTGTGTATTCCACTGTATTTTTTCTTGTGTTTGAATTTCTCATTCCAATTTTAGTTTTATTTTCTTCGTTTTTCACAACAACTGGCATCAGAACCATGGTTCAGATTTGGGGAAAAGCGATGGCTAGAGATGAAGTGATGACATCAGAGATCGAAAAGTTTAATGGCACAGATTTTGATTACTGGAGAATGCAGATAGATGATTACAAAGTTCATGATTAATTTCATGTTGGGCAGTTGAATGAGGGTGGTCATTCGGTAATATTCTCAGATAGCACCTGAAAGGTTACTAAAAACACATTAGTATTGGCTCAGGGTAAGAAAACCGACACACTATACATGACTACAGGTTCAACACTGTTGCTACTACAATTGCAAAGAGCACGACAAATATGTGGCATTGCAAGCTTGGTCACATGAGTTAGAACCATGAAGAAATCTTGCCAAATGAAAATTCGAACAAGTGGGAGCTAGCCATGAAGATGGATTCCCTGTCAGGGAATCAGATTTGGAAGCTGACAGAACTTCCACTAAGGAAGAAGATATTGCACAACAAATGAGTGTACCGGGTGAAGACTGAGAGTCATGGCAGTATGAGGTACAATGCTGGATTTGTTGAAAAAGACCTTCAGCAGAGGTAGGATATTGTCGATGTGATGGGAGTTGTAAGCAGATACATGAGTAATGTATGAAAGAGCTTAGAGGTAGAAAGCTACGTTGATGCTGACATGTCAACTAAGGGTATTACTCTTCAGAAACTAAAGTTTTACTCAACTTCAGTTAGTCTTCTAGCGTGAAGACAATGAGCTTTGAGTTGCAGATGTGAAAGATATCACGTTTGAAGAAAAGGGCGATGCAGCCAGTATATGTGCAACAAATGGATGATGCAGATATTGTACCTATCTCTAAGTGAAAAATTTGTTGCAAATATGAAAACTGATCCACTATTCAAATTAAGTGTTTCTTATGTTTGACAGCAAATTGAATTTGATATTCTCTAAAATCATCTATAGTTTTCCTTGCATGAATCCCGTCATCTATGATTTGCTGCAGAAAAAATAAATAAATAATTAATGGGCTTCATTAATAATTTGATTAATTCCTTAATAGGTCTAACAGCATTATGAAATTAATAAATAGGCATGCTACAGCTCCCCTTATAATCTCTCTCGAGCGTTGGCCTTACAGGGAAAGTAATCACATGCTACGGCTTCCTGTGTTGGTTTGATGCTTTGCCTAAAGGAAGAAAAAAATCGCAAGCTGTTGCTCTTTTTGTTTCTTCCTCCGTGTGGCTTGCAGGTAGAGAGAGAGAAGGGAGGGGAGAGAAATTTCTTATAATCGTCGAGGTGATCGACGGATGTAATCCTCAAGCTAATAAAATCTTCTGCAACTCTGTAGACGTAGACAATTTATCAAACCACGTAAATCTATGTGTTCCGTTGTGTTTTTTTTTTTGAATTTCTCATTCCAATTTTAGCTTTATTGTCGTCGTTTTTCACAACAATCTCCTCATTCATTCTACCATAGGTACCACTTGTGGACACTTGCCATGATATCTAGACAACAATCAAGCACCAACTCTAATCCTCCAACCACTCCAAGATCATCCAACTTAAGAACAAGCTCCACAATCTCAATATGTTAGATAAACCCATGACCCAAAACTTATTCAAAATCAAAGCCAAAGTCACCACTCTCATAGTCGTCAGAGCTTCCCTAAATCCGAAGGACATCATTCACCACACCCTCAATGGATTTCACGGTACTTATCATGCCTTCAAAACAGCAATCCGCAAAAACCTTTAACTAATCTCACTCGACGATCACTGCACACTACTATGCAGTGAAGAAATCAATCTCGCAAACGAAAGCGCTACGGAAGTGTCACCTCCCAATACTCTTGCTGCCTCCCGAGGCCGAGGAAGAAACTACAACACCTCCTACACATCCAACAACAGCCAAAATAGTTTTGCCTCTTGCTCCAACCAAAGTACCCACAACTCCAGTCACACCAACAAAGTCCCTTTGACTTGCGAAATTTTCACAAAATGAGACATGAAGCCTTTAAGTGTTGGTTCTGTCTTGACAAATCATACCAAACTCCTACAATGGAGACACTACTAGACGCCTCAAACTCTGACTCTATCAAAGTGAAATGGTGTTTTGATAGTGGTGCTACCGAGCACCTAATTGTTGAATCGAACCATCTCATACAAGCCAAAGACTACAATGGAGACAACACCATCACTGTTGGGAACGGACAATAACTCCCCATGGCACAAGTTAGCCAATGGATCCTACCCACCCCATGAGTAAGCTCTACCCACACCAACTACATCACATTCCCAACTTAATTTATAACCTCATCTCTTTCATAAACTAACCAAAGCTAACTCCTATCCTATTACTTTCACCTTCGATGGTCATCGCATCACCGACCTAAAGACAAATCGAACCATCCTTAAAGGCCCCAACATCCGCAGTCTCTATCATGTCATCGCTCTATCCATCAAGCGATCATCAACAACACTTGGTCTGATTCGGCTCAACACATTCCGCAATTATGGCATCAACGACTTGGACATCCATCACTCAAAAAGCAATCAGAAATCGCCTCCAGAAATCCTTCTTTACGCACTTCTTATAAAAACTTACATTGTAATTCGTGCAAAATAGCTAAGAGTCACGAACTTCTTTTTTTGTATCTACTATCAAGTCTTCCTCTTCACTAGAACTAATTCATATTGATGTATGAGGACCATCCTCCACTTTAATCCTACAAGATTACAAATGCTATTTGATTTCTGTTGATGTATATTCTCAGTATAACTGGGTCTATCTTTTTCACAACAAAAATGACACAATCAATAGATTTCTTGTATTCAAAACAATGGTTGAAAATGACTTTTCCATTTCGAATAAAAAAAACTTTGAAGACAGTGGCAGAGAGTACATCAACACCATCTTCCACACCATCCTCAAATAACATGGCATCGTCATTAATACACATGCCCCTACACTCCCAAACAAAACAATGTCGTCGAGCACAAGCACCGCCACCTCATTGAGGCAATTCGCACCCTCATGAACAATGTCTCTCTCCCTTCCCACCTATGGGTCGATAAATTGCTCACCTCCACCTATCTCATCAACCGCCTACTTTCCACTACCACCAACCCCAAATCTCAATATGAACTACTTCATCATCGCTAACCATCCTATAATCACATCAAAATATTCGGCTGCCTATGCTACCCCATGCTCCGGCAAATACCAAACATAAACTCGCACCATCATCCACACCATCCATATTTCTAGGTTACATCTCCTCTCAAAAAAGATATCACTACCTTGCTCCCAACACCAATAGAATATACGCCTTTCGCCATGTTCTCTACAACAAATAAATATTTCCCTTCCACAAAACAAAAACCTATTCTTCCCCCCCGAACATGGTCACTTATCCAAGCATCACCACACCAAAACGTCCTTGAATGCAAATAGACCTTTCGCACCAAATTCAATGTTGATGAATCTAAATCTCGCCACAAAACCAACTTGATCACCTAAGGCTTCAAGTAATAACACGGCATTGATCACACTAAAACATTTAGTCTAGTTGTCAAACTACCAACCATTCAAGATCTCATTACACTTAGCCTCACCCACAATTGGCCAACTCTACAACTTGATGTCTTCAATGCATTCCTCCATGGTCATCTAACCAAAAACATTCACATGTCACAACTCCAATCTACTGTCCATAAACTCCAAGCCCCATCCCACATGAAAATTCTAGGACCTTTATCTCACTTCCTTGGCATCAAAGCCATCAAAACTTCCTATGGCATTCACTTATCTTAATCCCACTATGCCATCGATATACTCATCAACGTTGCCATGAAAAACTCCAAACCAGTCAAAAAACTCTACTCCTACAAACAAGCTACAACACCTCCCGATCTCAATCCCATGCACAATCCCACCCTCTACCGCCAACTTGTAGGCTCCCTTCAACACTTGACTCTAACCTGCCCCGACATCTCCTATGAAGTCAACCTTGCGTCCCAACATATGCAATCACCCACACAATTCAACTTTCATCAACTCAAACGAATCCTACGCTACATCAAAGGTACCAAATCAATTGGCATCCCCATCTATCAGTCACATTTCACACTCACAACTTAGAATGACTCGGACTGGGCAGGGAATCCCACCTATTGCAAATCCAACTCCGGCCACTATGCATTCCTCATAAGAACTCCCATCTCTTGGTAGGCCAAGAAGCAAGTGATCATCGCACGCTCCTCCACCAAAGCCAAATACTGAGCTCTTGCCTCGGCAGTTGCGCACCTCATCTGGCTTCACAGGCTACTAACCAACTTCCACACACCTCAACTCCAATCAACAGTTCTCTACTGCAACAATACATTAGTCATTGCTCTCGCCAACAACCCAGTCTTCCACGCTCACACCACACACATTGATGTTGATTGTCACTTCATCCAAAAATGCATCATGCAACAGCACCTCATCGTTCATCATATAACAACTCAAGATCAGCTCGTCGATATCTTCAGTCACTTTCCAACTCCAAATTTCAACCCATCAACTCCAAGCTGACATGTTCTCTGAAACCCTCAGCTTGACGGGGGATGTAACAACACCTACAACAAGTGCCTACTCCACACACTCATCTACTCCATGCAAAAAAAATCAGAACCATCCAACTACAACTAATTAATCCTAACCATTCCTCTTTTAACCAACTAAAATCTCACCAATGTTTTATAGGTTTATTTATTGTAGCAAAAAGTAAAAGAGGGTTTTAATGAAAAGCTACTAGCCTTCTTCATGTTCTCTCTAGATTGTCAAAATTTGACTCGACATGCCAACACAACTCGAACTCGACTCGAAAAATCTGGGTAATGGTTAACGTGTATTTTTCAAGTCGGTTTCGGGTTAGAGAATTTGACCCGTTTATTATTTAGGTCATGTTCGAGTTGAACCCGAAAACCCAAACATTACCTGAATAGGCATAAAATTTTGGGTCAGGTTCGGGTCATAGTTTTCGACCCATTTATTTCGGGTCAAGTTCAAGTTGACACTATTCAGGTCGTTTCATTTTTGAGTTGGACCTAAACCCAACCTGCTGACCCGAATTAACTCCCCTTGTTCTCTTCTTTTCGATATTCTTCAAATACAACAAAGGATCTAACGAGCAGTGTCATAAAAGAATATACACAATTTTTTATTCCACCAACTTCACATTCGGAATTGTTTTCCACTCCGTAGAGAACTTGAACTTTGATAATGTTAGTCTCACCCGAGAACTTGAAGACCCTATGAAGCAACACTTATAAAAAATAAAAGAATGAAAGTAAATTTGAGATACGATACAAAGAACTTAAGAAATTTTAGAAAATATAATAATTTAAAAATGGTTTGAAAAGGAAAATTGATATTTTTTAATATAAATTGAAAACATAATAAAGTTACAATAATTTTGTTAATTGAAACTTTTGAGGTCTATGAAAATAAATAATGAAATTATTAAAGTTGTAATTTAAGTAAAATATGAAAGAACAAGGTAAATAAAGATTTAATATAATGTTATGTGCAACTAAAATAAAAGCTAAAAGGTGTGGTTTGATTGAAATGTAATCTTAAGTGTTTGATTACAATAAGAGATTTAAAACAATAATAATGATTACAAGATTAATTAAGAAAATTTTCAGTAGTTCGATGAAAGAAAAATAATACTAAATGATGTGATTAAACAAAAGTAAAAAAGGAAATTATATATATATATATATATATATATATATATATATATATATATATATATATATATATATATAT
>JXCR01126583.1:53083-90864 GCA_002079205.1 Phalaenopsis hybrid cultivar | reverse complement strand
TATATATATATATATATATATAGAATGAAATGCAAGCATCAAATTAGTGCAAGTTGTCCTAGGATTAAAGCGAAAAATCAAGGCTACATTTGAGAGGATTTTTTCTCTCCGTCGCGGTGTGACATAAGCAAGAAAACAGGAACATGTCATCTAGATGTGAAACACTTCGACCGTTTCTTCCACCGCAAAGTTTACATTCGAAAAATTTAAAATGCGAAAGCCTCTATCATTTCTTCCACCATTTGGTTCGAATCAATATCGTCAAAAGACATGGTGCTTACAGACTTTTTTAATAATATGGCGAGATAAAACTTTTCTTCCTCAAACAAAATGTTTGGTGCAGCAGACGCGGCTTTTTATAGCACTTATCCTCACACGGCTTTTAAAAGATTTTTATGAACGATTACGCTCCCTCAAACGAGTCCCAAGTCTTCAATAGTTGAAGTGGGTACCCTTATTTATAAATTATAGTGATAATAATATTTTCCTCTAAATCAAATGAATAATTATTTTTTATATTAATTCACTCAAGTTTTGATACAAACTATTTATGATTAACTTCACTCCTGAATATAATTATTATATTAAAGCGAATGGTAGGGATTTCTCATCATATTTGTCTTTTTTATGTATTATTTAATATGATAAAATATTGAATGACTTGAGGAAAAAATAGATAATATTATAAAAGCATTTGCCCATGTATCTTGATTTATGGAATTGAGTATAACGTGGTAGAGAGTATTGATGCTAAACTACCCGTATGAAAAAAAATTTAAGAGAATTTATTGATATTAAAATATAGTAATGGTACATTTTAGATGATGCTTTTATAATGTGTAATATATAATAAATGAAACAACTAAGACAAAATGTAATATGATATCATTTTACTCATGTTATTAAATGTTCAAGATCTCCTGTAATGAAATTTTTTGAATAAAATAAAGTCTCATATTAACTTGTACTGATTTATTTAATCTAAGAAACACGAGTCAATTGGTATTAGAGCTTGGCAAACCCTAAATTTTTAGGAATTTATCTTTTCTATAAAACAAAAACAACAACAAGCCTTTATCCCACTAAGTGGGGTAGCCAACATGAATCCTTTTTTTCTCCATTGCATCCTATAGAGTGTCATATTTTCATTTAATTCTAATATATTAAGGTCATTTTTTATACAATATGCCTGAGTAATTTTAGTTCTACCTCTCTTTCTTAACATAAGTTGAATCTAAAATATTACTTTCTAAACAAGATCATCAGATGATCGGCGCTTAATGTGACCAAAGCATCTAAGATCTTGTCCGCCTCCGGACCTACACAAAAATTAAAAAAATTTAAAATTTTTAAAAATATTCCCATAATGCACAATTATAATTCCTAGCTCTAGTCCTAAATTTTCAAAACCCAAAATTCCTGCCTTCACTAAAAATTTCACCGACACTTACTGCCAAACCATAAATTTCTGACCAACCTTTGATTTGCAATTCTACATCTATAAAAAAATCTGATAGAAAGAAAATGATAGAATGTCGTCAAGGAAAAATTACCAAAGAATGTCTAGAAACTTACCATGGAAAATAAGCAATAGAAAATCCTCCAAATGCAATAGAAACTTGTCGTTTTTTAGATGAGACAATCTGATAAGGACACCAGTAGCCACAACAATGACTCGTTAGATTGAGAGGAGAAAGAGAATCCCTTCTACCAAACAGTTTCCAATAACGAAGAACTGCTGCCTCGACGATTCGATATGGAATATCAGAGATAAAGCCAGGATATTAGAGTAATGAAGTATTTACCAGATTTTGACTGTCGTATAGATCCAAATGAGTTTATTAAATGGCTTTAGATAGTGGAGAAAATTATTTAATATGATGATATTCCTCGGAATAATTGTTAAATTAACAACCATTAAGCTCAGAAAAAAATGATTCATTTTGATTGGAGAACCTAAAATGTATTTATCAATGAGAAAAAAAGAGTAAGATCGCTATTTGATGTTATATAAGGGATATGCAGCTCAAATATCTTGTCCAACATTACCGACAAGAAATATTCATAATGCTTCACAGTCTATGTCAAAGAGGCATTTCAGTGGAAGATTACATAGTTAATTTTGATCAATTTATGCTAAAATGTGAGTTGGGCCAAGATGAGCACATAGTAGAGAGGTATCTTGAAAAACTAAGGTTGTCTATTAATAATGTGGTGAGGTTGGACCCTGCACAATGTCAAGACCATGATTTTGAAGGTGGAGAAACATCGACATCAGCTGACTGACGGACCTTATGAGTAGAGTTTACCCCCAAGATCAATCAGCAAAAATAAACCTAATTGAGCACCCAAGCCAACACCATCGAAGGATAATTCAATCCAAAATGAAGAAAAGATGGAGCCCGTCAGCACTCTCAAATCCATCCCAGCCAAAAAGTGCTTCAAATTCCACATGTTTGAGCACATTGCATTAGATTGCTCAAATAAGAGAATGATATCTTTCACCAATCAAGAAGAAAAAGAAGAGGCAGAGAATAAAGACCCAGAGGTGCAAATGATGATAGAGAGAAGTTATTGATTCAAACTGAACCCAAGAAAGAAACTCTAGAACGATTATCATCGGTTGTCCTAGAAGATGGTGAGTCCCAGGTAATGGATGTTCATACGAAGTTTGAGAATGTAGTTCCACGAATTACCATTTTATAGGCATTAAGAGAAGCATCAACAAGACTTTCATTGACTGTCCAAGACAGCCATGAGTTTGAGGACTCGATACCATATATAAGGTAATCCCAAAAAAGAGAATTTTGGAATTTTCAATCACACAGTCTGCCTTTTAATTTACACTGTTGAGAGACGTCCAAGGTATCAGATACGACAAGCTTTTGAGTTATTTTTGGAAGGGTAAATGGAGTAATTTGGGTAATAAGTTTAAATTCAATACAACAAAGCACCCACGAACATATAGCAAGATAGGTTCAGTGGATTTCAACTTCGATAATCTTTGTAGGTGTTTTGTGTGAAAGAACATCTGACAGTGAGATTCAGGCCCTTCCAGAAAAGAGAAAGAAACCTCTCCTAACTAGGGAGAATGACACGAAAGCGTTCCATTCACCACACATTCCTCGAGATTCGCAATCCAGTGAAATTAGAGATGCGATGGGCAGGATTATTTCATTTCACAATACATGGCCTCTACAAATTGTGGTTTCTACGAACACAGGAACCTGAGTCGGAGTGCAGCTTTTTGTTATTTTGTTTATTTTATGCAAGTTTTATCTTTTATTTCTTTTCTCTTTGGTTCTTGCATATTTTCGAACCTTCTAATTATGTATTTTCTATTTAGGGGACTTTTGTATATATTGTGGTGGGTTTTTAGATTTCAATTTTGTTGCTTTTATGAATTTGAGAGACTTTTCTTTGTGTTTCATTCTTCAAAATATTGTATCATCTTTCTCTTGCAAGTGATGTATATGTATATTACTTAGAAATAGGTGGTGGCGGAACCTCCTTGCAGCCCGAACATCACCTATTCGAAGTTTTCTTCTCTGATTTCAGTAAGGACGATTGTTGTTAGATCCCTATTCAGAGTTTTTTTTCCTGATTTCAGCTGGGATAACCATCGATAGATGTTTGTCCCTGTCTAAACACTGCTAAACTCCCATATTTCTTTCACTCACTAATCAACAACTTCCCTGCTAAATTCCTTTATAAATGCCTTTTAGGAGCCCTAGAACGGTATCAATTAGAGTGAAGGGCAAGAAAGGAGTAAGACAAGAATTTGGGAGGAGAAATCTTCGCAGTGAAGTGAGGATTTGTGCTCAAAGATTTAAGGTGCCTTTGTTATTTTGCATTTCTTTATATTTTCATTTAATTAATATATATATATATATATATATATATATATATATATATATTTTTTTAGCTTGAATGAAAATTTTTCATTATATTAAAATTTCAATCATGATAGGCTAAGTGAGTTCTTCTTTGAATTTATGAATTTCAATTTTATTTTGTTTAATTAGGGATTTGAGTTGAGTTATTAAAAAATTTATTTATTTACTACTACTCCAACTTCATTTAACAATGTGTAGCGGCCAAGCACTTGTTTAATATCTTAAAATTTTAAGATATCGACAGAGTTGTGATTTTCAATTGGGATTTAATGCCTAAGATTTGGAAGAGCGGAAATACATCATCTAAACTTAGCATTCACATACAGAAATTGGTTCATTAAATTTAGAAGTACTTAATACAAACACATAGCATTTTGAACTTTTAAAATTAGGGTTTCTAATTATCAATAGAAATTAATAACCACCTTTGCTCCCGATTGACAATATTGTTGGTTTGAATACAAAATTTGGGAACTTGAAATGGAATTTGAACAAATTTAAACGATTATCTTGAATTAAATATCTTCGTTTTAACAAATTCATTTAAAAGATAAAACTTAAAAAAAATTAGGGTTTTTGGAACTAGAATTAGATTTTCCAAGACGTGGTTTACATCAATCCTTGCGATCTTGAACTCAATTCACTTTATTACTTGAAGAATATGTGCATTTTCGTGAGTCATGCATTGGCAGGATCAACTTACCAACATACTATCCTTTTCTAATGATTTTTCTTACAAGTTCTAGTTTAAAAGCATGTGCCTGCAACTTGTTAAGTCTCTAGCAAAATATAGTATTCATCTAAATCAAAAATCACAAATAATTTACAAAAGTTTCACAAGATTTAAAAGACATCTTGCCGAACAGTTCACCATATTTAACACCACAGGAATTACTTAATTCTTATTACAATCAAACAACCGTTAAATGCTTTCATTTTACACCCCAATCGACAACACCAGACCCACCCCCCAACACACACACACAAAGACACAGACGTCAAGAGAATACCTGAAACTGACGAACCAAGATTTGAACAGCGATGTGGAAAGAGACGAAGGAGTTGGTGAAATCAAAGCGATGACTTGCCAAGAAAAGTCTATAGCAGGTCCAACAACGAGGGCCAATTCATGGGGTTTTTGCAAAGGTGGCCATCAAGAAAAACAGGAGAACCCGAGGTGATAACTTTCTAAAACATGAAAGCAACCGCCATAGAGCACCGGTCAGCCGATTCCACTAAAAAAAATGAGACCAGCAATCGCTCTTGTCCCTTCGGCGAATATAAGAGTAGAGGAAGAAACCCTAATCTCACAAGACGTCGAAGTAGAACGAATGGGCTGCTGGAAATAGCACTTGGATGAGCGTCCAACACACTAATTTCGAGCGGGCACTACTTCGAAAAAATGGGAGGGAACTGTGAGAACAAAGCGGTACGTCTCCGAACATGAAACGTCAGACCGAGACCTTCGCGAGCCTTCGCCTGCTGAATGGAACGATTTTAGTATTTAAGATGGGTACATATTGTTAATTGCAAAAATTCATTGTTCAATGTAATTGCTTGAGCAAAAATTTAAAAACTATATCAAGAAATGATGATTTAGGGTTTATTTGGGCAGTTGTTGATTATAATCCGCTAATAAGAGAATAAATTGATTTGTTTTTTGGGGCAGGTTATTTAGAACAATTTACTGACAGCTGTTGTTAGATAAATGAACATTTTGTTCATGTTTAGTTAAATTGTTTGCAACAAAACTGTATGTGCACGGAAATAAATAAAACAGAACCCGTAAACCATTACAAATTTGTTCAAAAAAATAACATGGAGTGTTCACACTCTCGTGAGTATCAGAAGAAATAAAATAAATATAAATACAATTGCAACTACAATGAGAAAGATTAGAATATTCAATTTAAAACTCTGACTACGTATGTCCTCAGCTGCATTGCTGATGTGCCTAAAAATGTATTATTTTTTATGTTATATTCTATAATGATATTGCACTTTAAATGTATATTTTCTTGTATTTTTTGTTGTAGGTACATCCAGTTGAAGAATTTTGAGTGATTTAAGCAAAAGGAATAAAAATGGACCGAAATGGAGCAAACCGGGTCAAACCGGGGCACAACGAAGCCATGGGGACCGAAATCGAGTACGTAAGTGCCTATGCCCGGCGCCTGAGTGCCTAAACATGGCGCTTGAGAGCCACAAGACAGAGGACGACGGTTAAGCACCGGAGACGGTTTCCAACATATCTTCTAGAATACACCTCAGATTTAAACGATTTTTTAAGATTGTTTCGTGTGTTTCTTTGGGAAGTCATTGGAAATGATAAAAGGGATTTCAGAGAAGGATTTGAGGCGGTTAGAAGGAGGTTTTTGAAAACTTTTGAAGTGGCACTTGAGGCACCATTTGGAAGATTCATTGAATATGGGCACTTTTGAAGAGACACTTAAGCACCTCTTGGGAAATTATAAATAAGGCTTGGAAATGTTTTTAAAATGACTCTTGAACTAATTGGGAGAGGAGAAGAAGGCTTGGGCGAGAGCCTCGAGTGGGACTACAACATGAGAGAGAAAGAGAGAGAGTGAGAGAGATTTCTTTTTTTCTTTTCATATTGTTCTTGGAGAGGATTATAAGGAGATTGCTTTTGATGTAAAAGCAGAGTTTGATCTCCATCAAAGATAAGTATTTTCATCATATTTTGATTTGAATCTAGTATTTTATTCTTATGGTTTCAGAGTATTATTCAATGAAAAGTTCTTGTTGTTTCTCCATGTGTAATGCGTAGTTTTCGTTACTCTTCCCTCTTATAATGAATTAGTATGCATTAGTAGGATATAAAATTGAGTAGAGTGAGAATATATTGTGATGTTTTTACTTTGTTCTTTATTTACATGTAAACTTGATCAACTTGCATGTTAAAATCCGTTATGAGAACATGTAATATCTGTGATGGTGTTGTCTTTATCAAATGTGTAGAATCACATGAGATTGTATAGAAGAGAATGGAGTCCATATGGTTGAGTGCAAATAAATAGGAAAATAATCTTTGATGGGTGTAGAATTAGAAAACTTTAGAGTGACAGGCTAAAGCCCCCAATTTGGTTCTTAATTTTAAGTCTTAATACTAGATGTTAGCCTGCAGGTGAGAGGAATGGGGGACTCTAGAGTGAGAGCTAGTGTCTCTCCTGCCTAACCAGTCTTTACGATTCTTAAACTATGAATTAGCCAATATTTTTTATATTACTTAACCGATGGTAAAGAATATAATTGCTACTACTTGTCACAATCTCTCTCACTACTTGTTTTACTTTTACACATGTCCCTAATTTCATTGCACGAGGAAGAGTACTTTTAATATATTAAACCCTACTTTCTAGTTTTCACTAAGTATTTTATTTTAGGAGTAGAAGTAGTATTGTAGTGATAATTGTAGGATATAATCAAAACCAAACCTTTATCAACATTCCAAGCTATGACGTGTTATTATAGACTGGAACTTTCTTAAAAATTGTTTTGATTAACCTCAATCTCCATGAGATCGATATTTGGGGTTTAATCAAAAAGTCATATATTACTTGATAACGATATGTATATTTGTGTAGACTCTCCACTCTTTAAAAATATAATTGAAATCTTACTTTGCTTGGGATCAAGTTTTTGACACCGTTACCGGGGATTAAAATCTTCAAATAGTGGTGTCAACTTCATAAATCCTTACATATAAAAAAAATATCAGGATCAAGTTTTTGGCACTATTACTAGAGATTAAAATATTCAAGTAGTGTTGTCTACTTCATAAATCCTTACATATAAAAAATACTTGGATTAACTGTCACCATGGGAAATCATCGTACCCATATCACTGTTGGCAGTGCAATACGTCGAACTGTCGGCCCAATGGAAGAGAGCACAACGAGCTGAAATGCCCCTGCGAAAATCGTAAACCTGTATCCCATTGTTGTGAGGTTGAAGTGGCGTGAGTAACACAGCCAATAGTCCGCAGTAACACAAGACAACTCCGTTGGTTCCCGAAATCCCGGAACTCAGGTCGTTATACCTGCCCAAAAAAAGGAACCAATTGTCAAATCCAGAAATAAAAAAAAACAAAAGGAAATACATAAGAAAATAAACTTATAATCTAATAAATAAATAAACCTTGGTTGATCAGCAGTCACAGATAGCATCTGCGATAAACTCCCTCAAAGCAATCATCTCGGCCACACCATCACTATATTGAATTTCAAATTCATTAGAGTCTATCTCATCCTCAGGTAATGAATGCCCAACCACAATTCTCACAGGTTCTTCTAAGACATTCAGTTCATCATTGTTAGTCATACTGAAGTCAACTAGTGACAATTTTATATCTTAAAGATGACATTGCTAGAGCATGGCGAGGGGAATTTTTATAAGCAACAAATGAAATGAAAGAAGAGGAATTTTTATGCTTTCCAGGGCATGGAAACCATTATGATTGAAAATTGTCACTGCCACATTTTCAACAAGACTGCAACAATGACAATTTTTAACATTTTCATCAGTAGTTATGCCAACATTCCCCAACATCCAAAATAATGGAAAAAGTTTGCTCCACAGTACTTATAACAACATTTTTTAGCCATTTGTTTAAATATTCAAAGTATGACGAAGCAAATTGCTCCTAAACCAACATTTCAGTGCAAAATAATGAAAACACAGTAAAATATTTCTTAAATCTTGACAAAAACTTAAGAAAAATGTTTCCTTGCAACTCCACCTCAAAAAACGAATCAGCTGAGAAAAGGGATTTACCTTCCAGTATTGTAGCTAGGCAATAAGAAACAATACCTCGTATGACG
This sequence comes from Phalaenopsis hybrid cultivar, assembly GCA_002079205.1. NCBI lineage: Eukaryota > Viridiplantae > Streptophyta > Magnoliopsida > Asparagales > Orchidaceae > Phalaenopsis > Phalaenopsis hybrid cultivar. Next base: position 82,127 of record JXCR01126583.1, on the reverse strand, counting down.
CGGTAACGATCACGACGAGGGTGAAGAGCAGAATGAAGATCAGAGAGAGAGAGGGAGAGGGTGAGGGAGAGCAGAGAAGGGTACATGTGGAACTCCTTACCCTAACACGAGTCGCGGACGCAGGACATGTGCTCTATCCCGCGATGACCGCTATTAACAAATTTGTGAAGCACGCATTGTGGCAACACCAAAATGCGAGGCGAACGTGTTTTCCAACCATGCGGCAGCGTTCTCAAAACGTTTTTGCACCCTAATAAGCACCCCCCCCGACAAATTGGCCCTCAATCAAACGCTACTAAAAAAGTTTATATCAAATTAGTACGGTAAATATCTTCATAAATTTAAATATAATATTAGTTTGATTTAGTACTTCTATTTTACTCTCACTAAATGACCTATTAACAAAAAAATAGTATATTTTGACTCAAGTTATTTTCAATTTTTATTAACAATGAAGTAATCAAAGAAAATATCAAATTTAAAATATTGATTTAAGGTGGTTTATGTTTTCCAATTTTTTTACTATTTTCTTAATCATGATTTTTGCTGTCCATTTACGAACACAATTTGTTTAGATAAAATTACAAAAATAACAATCAAAAGTCATCAAAATATATAAATTTGTTAATTACTTTATCAAAATATATACAAAAAATATGACAATATAAACCTCGAAGCAATCCAAAGGTCAAGAGAAAGGATGATTGTTGGAAGATCGAGCGACTGTCCTACACAACAAACAAGAATCTCAAAATAAGTTGGCGACAAGGGAAGGATAAACGATCGATGGAGTAATCAGATGAACGGTCGGCAACCTTAGGGTCAGAAGATCATCCAAATGTGGGCCTGAGGGTCAAATACTTTAAAATACGACAACCAGTTCATCACATAACAAATCAAGTAGCTTCATCACTATCAATCGATTACTGGTGTAGCAGCTCAAGACAATCGATCAACCATAGAATTTCACACGTTATTTTATCATATTTTTTTGTAATTTACCAAAACAATCCCTCAGAAAAGAATGATTGGATGATAGATATATAATTGTAAACTTTCATACCTACATGTCTATAAATGAGGATCATTTTACGATAAAAAGGTTATGCTTTTCTAATCTTCTTTCTCGGCAATACTCAGTACTACACTCTATTCATTGGGTGTACTTCTTAAACATTTTTGGATTCAACATTCTTCTAGGTGTGGTGAGTGTGAAACAATATCGTTAATAAGAAGATGAGCACGGCGGAAGCGAAGAGAAACCAAACAAAGAGACATATTGAAGGCAGGATGCACAAAAGAGTTTGTGGAAGGATGCGTGCAACAGGAACTACAAGATCTATGAGCTCGGATCATGAATAAAATGTCGGAATAATTTGCAAAGGTCGTCAAAGCGATCGCAGCCTTGGGAGCAGCCCCCGTTCCAGAAGAGGATTGTGTTCAATGATATACCTAAAATATATAGTGTTTTTATACACATTTTTATACCTATTTTTGAGATATTGTACTTTAATGAAAGATATTTGTGAGTTTTTTTAGGTACACTCAAATGGATAGAAAATGCTAAAAGAAGTGAAAAATGGTCAAATTTCGAGCAAAAATGAAGAAACGTGCAAAAATGAACTAGGGCACCTAAACGCCCAAGACTGACGCCTAAGCGCCATAAGTAGTTATGTGATGAATTATTTAGTTTGAACAAATTTTTTAAGAGGTGTTTGAAGCAACCCTTGGTAAAAACGTGGGAAATAGCCCATGAACACGAATATTCATTCAATTGGCTTTTGAGGAGACAACTTCTAGAAGATTCATTGAATGGAAACACCTTTTTGAACAGACACCAATGCACCTCTTGGATTTTTATAAGAAAAGATTCGGATCATCAAGATAGGGGCCAGCCACCCATAAAATTTACAACCATCATTAATCTAAGTACGTTGCCGTCGTTGGCCGCTTTCTTTTTATTTTATTGTGAGTGTTTAGTTTTTATTGTGAGTGAAGGAAGAGAATTCAAAGGAAATTCAAGACATTTGGTGGGGATGATTTGAGATAAGTGTTTATCTTTGTGACTACGCTTAATTTTAATTTATATTTCTTGTTTGTGTGCATGATTTCTACTTTTAAACTCATGTGTGATTGTGCTTGCTCTATGGATTCTGAGTAGTTTTCTTTATTTTTTTCCTTAAAATGATAATTGACTAAGTGTTGAAAGGAAGTTGTGTGAAGTATTAGGCTTCAATGTTGGAAGAAGTTGTGATGATTTGAAACATTGCACTTCATTTACTTCTTGATTTGGCCAATTAAGATGTTAATACTTGTTGTGAGAACATGTAAGATCCGAGAAGATATTGTCTCACTCAACAAATGGTTTAGAATCACATATTAATTTCAAGGATGAGAATGTAGTTCATGGGGTTGAGTGCAAATAAATAAGGAAATAAACTTTTCGAAGGTGTAGAATTAGAAAACTTTAGAGTGATAGACTAAAGCTCCCAATTGATTTATAGTTTTAGGTTTTGATATGAGACGTTAGCTCTCAGGTGGAGGGAAAAGAGGGAACTCTAGAGTGAGAGTTAGTATTTTCCCTACCTAACTGGTATTCAAGACTATTCAAGTTATAGATTAGTCAATGTTCTTTATAGTAACTCTAGTAAGGGTAAAGAATATTATTGCTCATATTTAACTCAATACATTTAGAATACTTTTACAACAAAATTTCTCTACTTATAACTGATTCATGATAAGAGAAAATATATATAATGCCTTCACCTTGCAAGTATTTATTTAAGCTAATTAGTTTCTTACTTTAATTTCATAAACCAAAAATTACAAAAAGAATCAAATTTTCATTCATATTATAGCTTATTAAGTTTAAGTAAGAATATTTTGCTTTGTAGATTTTTGTCATCTAAAATTTCTAAACTTTTTAGTTTTCTAAAATGCATATTGTTAGTCTCCCTGCAGTTCGATATTCGAGGCTTGATAAAAAAGTCCTATATTACTTGATAACGATATGTATACTTGCATAGTATCAGTTATTTAAATATTATAATTGTTTCTTATTTGTTTTGTAGTAGAAAACTTATTTAGCTTTTGCTTTGGATCAAGTTTTTGACTTTGTTGCAAATTAAGAATACCTATTAAGAAAATTAAACATATAATCGCATACATCACATACATCGCATTTTACATATATATAGAAAGTCGGGATCATTCAACAAGCACCATATAACCCCCATAGAGAGGAACCACCGAGGCGCAATGGGAGGAGACCAAACGATTTGCTGAAGAGTGTCAAGGATGTGATGTATCAGAACAACATCGGGTCCGCCCCGACGGAGGAAAGACAACAGCTTAAATAAATTGAATTGTTCCAGCACTGGAGATTGCTTTCTTTTTTCCAATCTCTGGAGTCCAACCCCTAGAGAAGTTTAAACTACCATCTTTAGAGTCATATAAGGGACTTTAGGAACCTAACAATCATCTTGCGTCTTTTGAATCCTCGATGTGTCTATTGAAGATCTCTGATGCATTTAAGTGCAAACTGCTCTTCACAACATTGAGATTATCTTCTCTGAGATGTTTCAACGCACAATCGGTTGGAGTATTAATTTGCTTTGTGGAATTCAAAAGGTTCTTTCTAACACATTGCACTAGTGTCGAGAGACCTAAAAAGAGAGTCAGACCTTTATTACAATTAAAACAAGGACCTAACGAGAGCTTACGCTAGTTTATTACACATTTCTAGAGTGAAATACTGGAGGTAAGATAATTGAAACAGAACATAGCCCCGACCACTCTAACATAGGGACTGAAATTTGAAAGGTTCCTTTTTGACCTCGACCTTGTGGAGCCTCAAAGCTTGGAAAATTGTTAGAGATGACTAACAAGTATCTAAAAGCATACAAAAATGCCCTTGAGCCCTCCAATCAAACACACCAAAAGTGACTATCAAAAAATAATGGGTGGAAACCAAGAGAGAAAGTGTGACCGCTCGTCCGCCCACGCTATGAAAGTCATCTTCGCAACAACTCAACCCATCATCAAGGCGACCAAAGAGGACGTGCAAACAATAGTTGATCCAGCATCATGAGATGTTGGCTTGATACCATAAATTAACATGATATGATCTCGAAGTCCCTCAGAACACTCCTCTGATGGTATCAATGGCGGAGATAGTATATGTCATCCAAGATAAGGATATTTTTAAGAAAGCACCACTTATGAGAACCGGGGCTTTTCTCCAAGATAGCATGAAGTATTGTAAGTATCATAGGGAGCACGACTATGACACGAAAGAGTGTAGGCACTTCTGGAACTTGATAGAGGAACTAATAAAAGATGAAAAGTTGCAGGAATTCGTCGCTTCAAAAGTCGCAATTCAAAGGCTAGGTAAAGCCCCAATGGGGAGAGCACAACACTAGACAGACCAATCCACACCCATGTCATCCACAATTTAAGAATTGTACCTGACATATTTCGAGGAACCGAATCATCCATGTAAGTTAACCGAAAGAGGCAACAAACTGGGGAACTCTGTGCCACTACTTTCACCACAAAAATTCATCCACCATTCTCTTTCAAGGAAAAGGATTTAGTCTGACCTGACCCAAAATTACACAATTATTTAAATTATGAATTATGGCAAAAAAAGTGACCCAATTTATTTTTCAGAGGATAGTGTGTAAAATAAATATGTGATAAATTGATTAATGAATTACACACTAGAGGTACACACAAATATATGTATCGTTTCAAGTAATATAGCATTTTCTTTAAAAACCTTAGAATCAAACCCATAGGGAATAAAGGAATTGCTATGCTAACTTAGAAATATTTTTACTTAAACTAAAAACTAAATTGGTAGGAGAATAATATCAAACTATTTTTAAAAGGGTGTATTTAATGTTTGCTACTTCTAATTTAAAGCTAAAAGAAAATGCAAAGTTTCTAAACTATAAATGTGTAAAGAAGTACCATTATAATAAAAATTCTTTCCCCTTGAAGAGAGATTATAATCAGTGTAAAAATCAAATGCTTAAAGATAAAAATGAAGTTTTGTGGCAAATAAGAGCATACATATTCCTTACCCTCTCCCAATTGCATAAAGAATATTGACTAATTTAAAGTTAAGTTCTTGATTGTATGGTTGTGTTGTGTAGATTCTAGCCTCTCACTTCAAGATTACTCATTGTTCCCTCTCTATAGAACAAACTAAAGACTCAAGTCCTGAACTAAGACCAATTTGATAAAGGTTCTAGCCTGACAGTCTAGAATTTATCTCCCTATATATTTGCACTCCCCCTTGGACGTGGCATCCCCTCCATCCAAGGTTTAGTATGGTACTCACTAGTTGGTGAAATCATAGCCCTCCGTGGTCATTATATTTCACAATGAATTTTAACATCACAAATGACCAATTTGTAAATTAAATGAAGAATCAGTGAAAATATCATCACAAATCTTTGGAATAAAATAAATCTTCACAACATTCTAACCCCACACATGATTAGTTCTTATTACAATGAGAAAGAAAAGAAAATTACTCAGAATTCATGAAGATAACAAAATAATTATATATATATATATATATTAAAAACCATGTTTACAAAATAAAAGTATAAATACTTATCTCAAACTTTTCCCCAAGCAATACTCTAAAGTTTCCTGACTGAATTTGACTCCACAAGACTTACAAAAGATTCTACAAACACTCACAATAACCACACTCTCACTATGGTGGGTGCCCACCCCAATGGTGGTCTAACTTACACAAAAACAACTTTCCTCTCCTCTTCCTCTCCTTTTAGATGTGTGGAAATGCTTTCTATATATAAAGCTCTGAAAATAAACAAGTGTCACTTCAGGAATCTTTTTGAAAACCATCAAAACTCAATGAATATAAGCATAACTGTCTCAAACACCTAGGTGTCAAACTGTGGCACCTAGGTGCCAGCCTTTTAGAACTATCTGGCGCCTACGCGCCATGTCATCTTTTTGTTGTTTGGCTTTGACCCATTTTTGCTCCCTTTTTACCTCTTAAACTTCATTTTTTGCACCTGAAATCAAAATACATAAAATATCTTTCATTAAAGCGCAATATCCTTAAAAATGAGCATGAAATACACATATAAAAGTAAGTAATTTTAAGGCATGTCAATTCTCCCAAACTTAAACATTACTTGTCCTCAAGTAACGCTTGTACTATGTAAACCAAATATAATAACTTATGGTAGTGGGTTTCACTTAAAGAATCTTATAGTTTTGTCTCATAAATGTGATAGTGAAACTTTTTGAAAAAAATTCAATAACTCAAGTTAAAACTAAAATGTAAGGATATCCAGTAATCAAGTTAGGAATTTTGATTTTCTATTTATTTAAAAAATAACTATAACTTGTCACACTAAGGAATTTTAGAAGAATTAAAAGAAAAGAGTTACATGAGAACTCTACAAGTAAAGAGGCTAATACTTTTTTTAAATTAAAAATAAGCTTTGAAGTGTAAATAAGTTTTTAGCTTTAAGATAATTTAAGCGAAGCCAATTTTTATTAGGCATCTCCTTAAGATTCTCCCCACATATTTTTCTTTTTGCTCTTCTTTTTCTTTTGATTTTGTTTTTCTTTTTCTTTTAGGATCATTTTCAATCTTTACTTTTCTTTTTCTTTTATGTGAAGATTGCTATATTTGGATAACCTTTAATTATTTTGAACTTCATTATCCTCTTCCCAAAGTTAAGAACTTCTCACATTTCCTTGCTTAATAATGTATATTAGTGTAGTAATGCTTTTTTATAGAGTCTCTAATTCTTTTTAAAGTGCAGATCTAAAATCCTTAGTGTTTCAAAAATACAATTTTTCCTACTTTGAATAATAAAACACATTCTTATACTTTTATACTAAATATCTTAACTTTAGAGTTACACTTTATTACCAAAAAAATTTTACATAAGTCTACTATAACATTTATAAAGTCAAAAATATAATTATCTAAAGCTAACACCACATACAATAGGTTATGTTAAAATAATTTTGAAAATATATAGTTTATCGAGGACAAATAAAGTTTAGTTTTAAAAAGTTTTTCTCCATCCCCCAAAATTGAATTTTAAATAGTGTAAGACATCAAAGTATATAACAAGTGTGAATAGAGAAAATTTTAACAAAATTAGTTATAACAGGGTACTAAAAATGTAAACAGTACAAGTGCAAGCAGTAAAAAAAGTGTTGAGTAGTAGTACATCTAAAACTAACATGTATAACATAGAAATTGCAAAGTAAAACACTACTCTAAGCAATATAAACTAAACAGGAGCAAGAGTAAACAGTAAAAATAGGAAATTGTACATGTGTTCAACATACATCAAAGAGTACTAAAACAAATCAAATATACATGAAGAACTACAACAAAAAAATAATCAAGACTTCTTAGTCTCCTCCTCCTCATCATCATCTTCTACATCTTCATCCATCATTTTTCTACGCTCAAAAGTAGGGTAGTAAGGATAACCAGTAAACTCAACATTATGGTTGCAACATAGAAAACTAACCAACGAAGTGTTGAAGCTGGCTTCATAATCACTATTCCTTTTTCATGTATTACTTTAGGTGGCTCCTATGATCCTCATTATTTTAAGCTGACATTGCAATAAAAACATATATGATTGAAATTCCAATGTCCGGTCTCTAAGTTCTTCCCAAGCATCAGGAGGTGGAACAGTAGTACTGGAGGTAGAAGTAAATGGAATATCAGAAGTTGTACCTCGAGATCTCCCATAAATTTACACATTAGCCTTTCCAATTGGCTTTGGTGGCTTTAATTGCTTCTTCCAAGTCTCATGTTTCACACCAGATCCTTTGTAGATAGTAAAGATAAGGGAAGAGATTCATACATGCAAAAGTACAAGCTCTAGCGGAGGTGTAAATGGCCTTGAAGATGAGAGAGCCAACATCAATGGGTTTCATCATCTGAATGCAATAGTTCAATATGAATCTCTTACGAGTCTCAGACCAGACTCGCAATTACGCAATAATTTAGCTTCCAAAAGATGGAAAAAACTTGACCCAATTTATATTTAGCAACTAGTGTGTAATATCTAAATGTTATAAAATTTAGAAAATAGTTTACACAGTAAAGAAACTACACAAGTATACATATCATTTCAAGTAAGAATTCCCTTAGGTTAATTCTAGTCTACTACTATCAGGTCTTAGTTTGGAATTTTTAAGAAGTTTTGCTTTCCTAAATTTACTAATTTACTATAAAATTAAAGTTAACTAAATTAACTAAAAACCTAATATAAGGAGATTGGTTAAATTTTGAAAATTTTTTATATAATTAAAATTCATTTCCCCTTGTGATGAGATTATAATCAGTGTAGGAATCAAATGTTGAAGGTTTGAAATGTTGTATTGTGACAAATAGGAGCATACATGCTTCTTTACCCTCTTCCGAGTGCATAAAAAATATTGACTAATCTAAAGTAAGTTCCAGCTTGTGTGGCAGTGCTGGGTAGATTATAGCTCGCCACTTCTAGATTACTCATTGGACCCTCTATATAGGACCTATAAGTGACCCTTAGTTCCAACTTTAGACAAAATTGGTGAGGGATCTAGTCTGTCACCCTAAAAACACCAATTCTACATCTATCAAGACTTATCTCCCTATCTACTTGAACTCTCCTTAGATTGTGGTTCCCCTCCTCGTAAGGTTAGTGTGGTACTCTCTAGTTCGGTGAAATCATAGCTCACTCGGCTCTTTATGTTTTACAACAGATTTTAATATTACAAGTGATCAGTTTGCAAAGTAAATTAATAATCGACGAAAATAACATCACAATTTTAGAATAGAAGAAATCATTAAACCATTCTAATCCTACATATGACTAATTCTCATCACAAGGAGAAAGACTAAAGAAGTTCCAAAAGTTTGAATGACCAAAATGTGTCTTCCCAAGTGTCAAATGGTGCTTAAAAGCTCCCAAAATCGAGCAATAGCCGTCCAAAATGGTTAATTGTGTTGTGGCGCTAGAATCGGTGTTATAATTCCTGTTTCTCGACATGACTGGGGCTATAACTCCAGTTTGGGCGCTATTGTGCCAGTTCAAAAGTTGGGACAACTCCAATTTGCTATGATTCACTTCATTTTGTTCCGTTTCAACTCCAATCTTGCTCCAACAAAATGCGTCAGATCATAATTTTCTTCCTTGCTTGATTTGGATCCAAATTACACCATTTTGCCTCATTTTCTCCAAAAATTTATTTCTTGTACCTGGAACCAAAAATATGTAAAATATCTTTGGTTAAAGCAAAATATCATTAAAAATAAGTGTGAAATGTATATATAAAAATATGTAATTTTTAGGCGTGTCAGTCAACTCGCTCAAAAAGTTTGAAGGTAGCAGTCGAGTAGAAATAAAATAGTGTCATGCCTTCGATGGGCATTAAGTGTAGAAGAAGAAAAGTTTACCTTATGTTCGTTTCTGATCTTCCAAACTCCACACCCATCAGTAAGGCAAGCAACGATCTCAGCTAGCTTAATATTAGAAGGCTCAAACTTTGAATAGTAGCAATATAGAGAAGGAGGTAAGTCATATAACACATTGATCCTCTCAGGAGTGAGCTCAACTCCCCTTCCTCAAACTAATACCTCATTCTCTGGAGCTTCAAGCAAATTCACATAAAATTCCCTCACAACCGAAATAACTGTTACGACAGTGAAATGACAGAGAACCTCCCAATGTCGAGTAGCAATCAGATTTTCTACCGCCTCACCAGGACTCAAAAAGCTTCACTCCGCAATGAACTTCAGTGACAATAGAAAATCATCGTATCTATCTCGTGCTTTGTGATTCACAAAATTTGTGTCGTCAAAAATTTCCTTCCCCTCTCCTCTCTTTGTTTTAGGAGCCATTTCAAAAAATCTAGAAAAAAATCAAAATAAATTGTATATATTAGTTCTAAAGGCTCCTACAAGTAATTTCCAAGCAAATTAAGCTTCCAGATATGGATTTCTCACTAAAATTCCAAAAAATTTCAATGTTTGGCCTCCGATCAATGTGGAAGAAATCAATAGTGAAATAACAAAATTTATATGCCAAAATGTAGATCTAACATTGAGAAGATGAAATTTGGTATTTTTAGGCTCTAAAACTTGAAAAATCGCGAGCTATGGAGAGCCCTAGGAGTCACTTTCTCGAAATGGAGGAAGAATAAGATAGTTTGAGGTAAAAGATGGTGATGTTCCGGTTCAATTTGTGATTTTAAGCAGTTTCGACAGGTTCAGCTAGTTTGGTGGCTAGCCGCCGGTTTCAGTGCCTTGGTGCCCAGCTATGCAAATGTCTGACGCTTAGGTGCCAGGCCCAAATTTTATAAAATTTGCTTTTTAAAATGCGACACAACAAACTTGAGGCCTCAAAACTAAAATTACATCAATTTAGCATCATTCGACTAATCATTTATCTTCCGAACATCTTCTAAGTTCCATTTGCTCATTCTAACTTCCAAACCTCAATTCATCCAAGCATTCTAACACATAAGATTTTTCACAAACTTAACACAATTTTAATAATAACAAACAAAATTCAGTACAATGGACACAATAAAGAAAATAAAAGAGATCAATCCAATACTAAGGCACATACCATATTAAGTAATATCAAACACACCCACTACTAAGGTGGACACAATACATGCAAACATAAAAATCTAACACACTTACTCAATCGATAGAAAGTTATGATCATACAAGTGGTAGAAAGGAGCACGAGGAAATTCTGCAACAATTTTCTCTATGATCCTAGGGTTTAGGTTTTAGGGTTTGGGGTTTAAGGATTAGAGTTTAGGGTTTAGGGTCAGGGTTTAGGGTTTAGGGTTTAGGGTTTAGGGTTTAATGTTTAGGGTTTAGGGTTTGATAACGTGCCAAGTGATTGAATTTGAGTTTCATCTGTCACTTCAAATACTTATACTGGTGATACATGTTGCTCAACTTGTTGTGCAGAATTGTTAACCCCTCGTTAACTTTCATTAGTTTTTCGGTGATCTACTCCAAACTCAATTCTAGGCAGCCATTGAAGTAAGGTTGAGCGTCATTGTGTACAAACTTCTTCTCATTCACACCACCATTACTTTTACTCTTTATTTAGATAAGAAAATTTGACTAAGCACTCAATTCCTTTCCAAGGTTGCTTCTCAAGCAAAGATAACAAGTTCCAAGCTCTAAGGACGAGATCAGGGGGATTTTAATGGAAAGAAATGGGTTAAAACTATTGGGGCAGTTTTACTCATGTTATAACTGTGGTGTCTAGATGTTGGATTCTGGAGCTTGGGCACCAGTCTTACTGGATGCTGGCGCGTAGACGCTGCGTTTGGCGCCTAGGCGCCAGTGCCTGAGTAAGCATTGTTTCACCCCACATCAAATTTTTCACGTCCTAATCTTGTTTCAATCATCAAATTAGTTTTTGCGCCTCCTTACATCTCGTAGGTCTCAATATTACATCACATAGTCTGTAACAAACAAAGATATAAATCAATCCACACAGATAATTATGGTTTGTCTCCCATACATGCTTGGTTTAACGTCATCAACCCAACATATCCAATGTTTTACTTAAGTTGGCCCAACATCAGGATCTCTTCATACAAAGGTTCACTTCAACTAATGTAAGGTTTCAGTTGATGTTTGTTTACTTTAATTATTCTTTCAGTTTTCAAGCTTTAATATCCACAACACCATAAGGATAGACTTTCATCATAATAAATGACCCCAACCACCTGAACTTAAGTTATCTGAGAAATAATTTTAATCGAGTATTTTATAATAAAACCTCTTATCCAAGCTTGAAATCTTTTCTTAAAATCTTTTTATCATGCAAATTTTTTATCTTTTCTTTATAAATTGTAGCATTCTCATAAGAATCATTTCTAATTTTTTGCGAGCTTGTTTAACAGGAGTAATCGTTTCTCACTAGCATTTTTTATGTTATAATTAAATTCCTTTATCGCCTAATAATCTCTATGTTCTAATTCAACTGACAAACAACAAGTCTTTCCAAATACTAGTCTATATGGTGACATTCCTATAAAAGTTTTGTAAGCAGTGCTATAGGCCCATAATGGAGAATCAAGTATAGCAGACCAATATTTCCTATTAGGAATTATAGTATTTTTCAAAATACCTTTAATTTCATGATTGGATACTTATTCTAAACCACTAGTTTGAGGATGATAAGTTGTGACAATTCTATGTTTAATTCCATATTTAGTCATTAATGTTTCAATTCTAAAGTTCTTAAAATGACTTCCCTCATCTGTTATGATCACTCTTGGCATTCTAAATCTAGTAAAAATATTTTTCTTTAAAAATTTAATTACACTTTGAGCATCACGATGGGGTAAAAAAACAAATTCAATTAATTTTGAAACATAATCCATATCAATTAAAAATATACATACTTTCGGTAGATGGTATAAATTGTCCCATAAAATCCAAACCCCATACATAATGTAGGTCAACAAAATCCAGATTGTAAAATTTTAAATGCAATTCTACATCTCCAAAATGTTTCCCAAAATCAGATTCATGACATTTTTTTAATAATTTCATTGGTTTCTTCAAAAGGCACACATCTTCAGATCACTAAATCCTTACAATTTATTTAAATAAGGGTCGTCCTAAAAGTAAAATCTTGCATCATGCATGAACTTCTTCTTTTGGTGGCTTTCTAATCTGAAGGGTAAAATATTACTAACTATATCTACATACTATGAAACACACCACTCAGAAACATAGTATAATTGTTCATCAGAAAAATTTTTATTTATGTCAATATCATTATCATCAATTTTCCTGTTCTAGTCTCGATAACTGATCAACAATTTGATTATCAGCACCCTTCCTATCTACTACTTGAAAATCAAACTCCTGCATCAGAATGACCCATATAAATACACACGATTGTGTGAAGTCATTCAGAGTTGGCAACATTTTTCTACAATAAAAAATATGTTTTATGTTGTGAAACATGCACACAGTGGCTTTGTTATGACACTGAAAACCAGTTGAGATCTTTATAAATAAGCCTCACTCATAACTGGGCCTTTCTTCTTGGTTTTATAGCCCTTACAAAGAACACTTTTGCATCCATGAAAAGAGTGAGATGTTTGTATCCCTACGATGAAATGATGATCACACTTTATGGGTTTTAAAAATTGCAGATATTCTTTGTCCCTTACTATATTTTATGTGGATAGGTATGAGCATATGTAGAAAAGAAGAACAATTTGAAATGTACATACACTCACATGCTAGTACAAATAAAAAAAAATTGGCACATTCAAATCTTGCGTGTACAAATGTTTATTTTTACAAAGTACCAGGTGTGTGTTGTGCTTAGTTGTACCTTGTTGTCCCCTTAATGTTGATTAATCTGGACTGGTTGGTGGGCTTATTTGTCTTTTGACTATTGAGAAATTGCAGTGGTGGAAATGACCTCAATGTCATTTTAATGCTTGCTTTCTTCTAGATGTTTGTTCCACTTATCTAACATACACACCACTCAAATCTTATGAACCTTCATATCTAGCACCTATGTTTTCAATTTTGACATAAATGTCACATTATCTATGCATGAAGTTGTTTATACCACTTTTATGTGATCTGAATGAAATATTTGGGTGGTATAAATGTAATGAATTTCATTTGATTTATTTGTTAGCAATGTCATGATAAGACCAAAGAGGTCGGATCATCAGCCATGTGGGATAAGGAAGTGTTGACCTCATTTGGTGCGGTCTAGTTTCTCTTCTTTAGAAGCCTAAGATCTAGTCATATGAATTTCCTGTTGACTATTCTAGAGGACTAGTAGAGGAGCCTACCTCTCTTAGACATTCTAATCACTTCCTTGTTCTTCCTGAAGTTTCACATGTATAACTCTAACCTATAGCACTTAGAAGGTTGGAGCCAACATGGGCAATCTTAGAGAGAACCCTCATAAAATTTTCAGGCCTTTGGGTTAGCCCTGGGTGGATTGGTTTTGGTCAGGCTTACACATACACTTGAACCTATCATAAACTTGCACATCTCCAAACCCTAAAGTCACTTGCACTAGACCTAGCCTTTGACTCCTTTGGAAACTCATATGTGTGGTTCCCAAGCTCTTAGCTTTTGGCTAGAGTGGCTAGAACCAACATATGGAGGATCCAAAATGAGTTCTACTATGGAGCTTATGACTTTGAAAAGGCTTCTCATGGCTTGCCTGATCACTCCACCCTCAAATTACCCCTAAAATTTTAAAAAATACCAAAAGTTGTCAAAATTCTCAAGTTCACTCAAGGCTCCTCCAAAACCAATTTAAACCAATTCAAAGCCAGCCACATTCAATTCCAAGCCCAATTTTGACCAATTCACCCAAGTGCCCCAATTTTCACCAAAATTACTGAATTCCCATAAAATTGCCCAAATATTCAAAATTCCTAAAACTATTCCAATTTCCACTAAATTCACATCAAATGCACCCAATTCAAAATTCAAATTCAATTTCACCAATTTCCAAACCCAAATTCAAACTCAGGCCAACCCATCACAAATTGACCCTAAATCCAATTTCCACCAAGTTGAATCCATGAGCCAAAATCAAACCCAAATGCAAATTCAAGTCCAAGTCTCACCACGACAGGTCCTAAAATTCACCAAAGCCCAAAATTAATCTTCTCATCTCATGATTAAGAGCACATCATTTTCAAAAGCCCACCTTACCTAATTTTAAAAGCCCATGTTTGAAAAATTCAAAAAAGCCCATCATCCTAATTCAATTCAACAGCCCATATGACAATTTCACCTTCACCATCCATTTAATTAAATCAAACCTCAAATCATAGACTATGCCATGTCATAATTAAAATAATCCAAATTTGGATTTATACCAACACCCTAATAAAAGCCTCAAAATTCCTAAATCCATCTTCATGAAAGTTGGTCAAGCCACATGCAAGCCATGGAGCCTTCCCCAAGCCATAGTGGAGCCATACGAGCCATGGAAAGTCCACCATGCCCTAAGGAGAAAAAAGAGGGCCTCCTTTCACCTCCCACTAAAGTGACTTAACCAAAACCCTAACCCTACCAAATTCATATTCCCCATGCCAAATCAATCACCCAAGCCTCTAGAAGTTGACCCATCAACTCCAACCACCTTGGACATGACTCCAAGCCATTTCCATGGGGTTAAACCCATGGTTAACCCAACCTAACCCAAACTCATGACCATTTTGGAAAATTGCAATTACTTATGCTTGAACGATATTGATTTCACATCTCCCCAATTCTGACCTACCATAGTGTGGAGGTGACTTTGCTTGGTTGGTCAACCACCCTAACCGCCGCAAAACACCATGGTCGAAGGGGACCACCTGAAAAAAACCCAAAATTAGACTCATCCAAGTTGGCTCAATCCACTTGATCACTTGCCCTCTTCTTCTCTCCACATAAGCGGGCTTTTGAACACCTCAGCTTGCCTAATTGAAGCCCCTTCTTCCTTTATAAATAAGCCACCACCTCAGGACCAAAGAAAGAAGTGCTCAAACATAGGCGAAACTCTGCCAAAATCATTCCAAACTCCCATTAAAATCACATGAAGCTCACTCTAACCATTTTTGGCCCCTCTTCTCCACTTAGAAACCTTAATTTCACCACTAAAATTTAGTACCTTTTCTGCCGTTCCACAAAACCTCAAACTGATTATCCCAAAAGCTTCCCCACACTTAAAAATCACTTCCCCAATTAAAGCCCCGTCATCCAAGCACCCTATCATAGCCCTAGACCAAACCCGATCCACCCTTCGATTGAAATTATTTGTGGGCCCAATACTAGACAAAATTGAAGCTTGGAGGACGTTCGTGAGACCAAAGCGAAGCTTTGTAACCAATCCAATTGAGGCTACACCTCTTGGACAAAGGTATGGATAAAAATCCCTAATTTTGCTCTCGGTTTGGGACATTGTGAAGAAAACTTGTATTTCATACGCATGTAACCGTATAAATAGGTTTGTCTCGCCTAGATGAAGCTGTAAGCACAAACCACACTTAATTTGATTGAGTATCTAGCAAGATCTTACATCTAGAAAATGTGCAGTTCTCGGGTCGATTTTATCGGGGACGATGAACGAATGTCGTTCGTTCACACAGGAATTAGACGGATGACTCGGATAGCGTCGGACGAAGGAAAAACCACTGAATGTGGAGTCACGTGGCAGCTAATGCGGATGACAACATCAAATCAAAATGAGACGTGTTGCTTTTTGGCGCGTACAAGGATACAATCAGCGCTGACACAAATAAGTAGATAAATAGAGGTATTTATGATTTAAATAATTGTAGAAACTTAAAAAATGCATACTTTGATGTAGAAAAATGATAAAAATAGAATGAAAATACCCCTATGCTCGGTGAACAAAGGAGGACAATGTGGTCTAAAAACAAAATAAATATTTGATTAATATTTATTTTTAAATTAATTAAATATTCCAAAATTTCTTTAAATCATAATTAATTAAATATTAATAAAAAATTATAAAATTTGGAGGGTTCATTCCTCATATGTTAAGAGATGTTTTCTGGTTTTTTTAAAGTCAGAGAACATCTATAACATTGAAAACCCTAATTTTCAAAGTAAGCCACCCTTATTTTGATTAAAATAATTCTTAAAAATAAAATATAAGTCAGATAATTACAAAAATTGGTTTGGTAGGTTCACTATGGTCATAGAAACGTAGGAAAAATAAAAAATCAAAATTAAAAAAAAAGTTAAAGTCTATTTTCCCATTTTAAAATTAAGAAAAATACCAAAAACTAGAAAAATCCAAAGTAATTCAAAAAATCATCAAAATATCCCAAAATGAAAGAAATGGTTTTTTAATGTCCCTGTAAATTTGGAAGCTAAATACATTACTTTTAATATCAAAATTTATCTTCCAATTAATTAAGAATTTTTGCTTAAAGTGTTTCTTAAGTCCAGAGATACCAGAGAAAAATAAGATTGAAGTCAAAATAAAAAGTTTATTTTTAGCCCATTTCCTTAATTAAATAATTAATTTAAAATGCAAAAAAATCACAAAAATACCCAAAATGTGTTAAAATGTCATAAATCACCTCATGATTGCAGAAAACACCTTTAAATTTTTTCTATGAATTTTTGGGATTATAAAATATACTTTATGTAATTAAATGAATTTTCCTACATTTTTTACTTTAAAAATTAAAAAAACTAATATAAAAATCAGAAAAATATAAAATTAATTTCTTTGAGTTCTCTGAAGTCAAAGAGATTGAAAAATAAAAAAAATAAAAAAAGTAATTTTCCAAATAATATATATTTTATATTCATTTATCCATTAAAATCAACAAGTAATTATAATAATTAAAGTATAATTTTAAAAAATCAAGAAAATTGGCCTAAGTAATCCTCTGACCCATGTGAACCTCCTAAATTTTTTTTAAAAATAGAGGGCATGTTTTAATTAACTAAATGAATTAACTTTAAAAATCCTTATTTTTGAACCAAAATGGATTTTACCACTTTTTTTTTAAATTTAAATAACAAAACTAGTTATTTATTTTGTGACGCGAGATTAGAAAAAAAAAAGGAAAACTATTTACCAAAGAACAAATATATCACTATAATTTTCTATAATTTATTTTAAAGAAATTCACTTTGAATACCTGTCACACAATTCCATGTAAACACCTTGGCATTACATACATCACCCAATTTTATGTAATTTACATATCTAACATATAAAGTCTATTATTTATATTTATACAACCCAAATCACTCGTATCACATAGGATAAACATCACTATTATAAAAAAATTCAGTTTACATACATCCCGCCCAATTTTATTTATTCAAGTAACTAACACCCGAACTTTATTTTTTACATTTATACCATCAAAATCATCAAAATCACATAAAACATCACCATTTTAATCTTACAAAAATAAAACACATTTTCATGCATAAATTAAATGACATGTTAAAATTGAATTTTAAATGTTAGATAATTAAATACATAATAATTGATGGTATGTAAATCTTATGTACTATCATTTTTAAATACATTTATAATATATTAAGTCATCTGATTTAACCTCCAGTTCAACCCGATTCAACATTTGAACCTTGAATCTCTCCTACCAGTCCAATGTCCAGTCCAATTTTCAAAACCTTGACGAGCACTATATAGCTCATTAAGAAAATAATTCCGGATTAAACTTGTACTTATATACTGTTGGACTAAAGTTGACACCTACAAAAAAAAATGAGGGGACCATTTTGACACTAATTAAAAGTTTAAGAAAATAAAAAATAAAACATTATCAAAGATGTTATGATTAATAAGTTAATAATATGGCAAAGTTAACAGTAGCATAGGAACTAATATCATCCACACAAAAATATACTGAAACGATTTACACAACAACCAAATTTAAGATTAAATCGTAAAGCAACTATAAAATTAATTCAAATCTATATACAAAACAGCATCTACAAAGATAAATGAAGCATTTTCAACAATGCCTGCAAAAATTCGTTTAATAAAACATTTCTAATGATAAAGTTACAAAAAATTGCAAATGGAGGCTTTCACAGAGAGCTACAGGATGACCGAATAAGGTTTTACAAATCAAACGTATCTTGTGCGTTTTCTCTTCTTGTCTAATTTGGATTTATACTTCTTGCCACTATTTTCAGCCATTTTCTCGCTTGTATCATCAGCTGCCATTAAATGCTCAAAATCTTCAAGGCTTGCAAATGGAGAAGGTCTGTTCTTCTTTGCAGACTTCATCTTCTTCCTCCCATTATAAGTGGGATTTTTATTTTCAATATCATTGTCATCATCATTATCTCCGTATGTATCAGCTCCCCAAACTTCAATATCACTATCATCCCCATTTTCCTCCTCAACATCATTGTCATCTGCAGCAGCATCAGATGTTTGTTCATCTTCTGCATCACTGCCATGTCCAAGCAAGTCCTCATCATCTTCTTCAATAACACGGCTAAGATCACCGTAGTCAAATTCTCCTTCTTCCTCTCCCAAAGGAAGTGGCTCTGCGCCAAGCATGTTGTCAATCTCTTCCTCATCTTCCTCTTCCCCATCTTCCTCCTCATTTTCATCGAAAAGTAGATCTGCACCCTCATCCTCGTCGTCAGCTGAGGCTGCCTTCTTCTTCTTCAGCTTTTTGGAAGAACTTGTTTTGTTCATGTAGAAGCGGTGGAAGACCACATCTTCGGGTGGTACTTCTTCCTCTGCTAGCTGTAGAATTTCTTCCCCAATCAAATGATGACCCGTGTCAAGCTGCGAGAAGATGAAAGCTAATCAGTTAATAGTAGTATGAAGAGTTAAAAAGGGGCATTTACATACATACCACATAATTCTCATCTATTTACCGATCTAACACCTAAACCTTTATATTTGGATGCATCACACTCGAATCCTTACCATCAAATAAAAAATACCACCATCACTAACTTATTAAAAATGTAATGCATATATTCATGCATAGGCTCATGACATCAAAGTGTTATAAGTGTAAATATCAAGCTTTGGGTGTTAGATATGTAAATACATTAGAATTGTATGGTATGCATCTAAATTTCCATATTAATGGTCGGAACAAAATGTGTATTTCACTTATAAAAAGTGGCAATAGTGCTACTTATATGTGCTGTGTATAAATATAAAAGTTTAGGTGTGAGATATGTGAATACATTAGAATTGTGTGCTATGTATGAAAATGCCCAAAAATATAAGAGCAAGTTTTAAGATTTCAATGTAATCATCAAGCCAATTAAGACTGACCTTCTTAGTTGGGGCGATTTGCGATCCACCATGCCATATACCCTCTGCTTTCTTATTAGGCCTCGGTTTCTTCTCCATTAACTTATCAAGAAAGGCTCCTAGTGACAAATCATTCAAAGGATCGCCATTGTAAACTATGTTTTCACCAGAAAGTAGTGTCTTCGCCATAGCTGCCACAGATGGGTGCACATGAGAAGCTAAGATTGTCAACTCCCACAAGCCTGTCCGATCTGCATTGCTGTAAAAAAAGTTCCAACAATAATAATTTAGTATTTGCAAAACTGCACTATAACAAATTATTCATCATAGAAACAAATAAATTCATAATGACAAATACATTTAACTGAGAACAGCTAATGAAAATGATTTATACTATTATTTGACAAGGAACAATGCTGCTGCAATACAAAATCAAAAAACACAAAAGCTACATAAACTAATCACTCATTTCTAAATTAAACAATGGCAACTGAATGTGGAACAACATATCAATGTGTAAATAATTGCAATTCTACAAAATATGCCAACCCAATATTGTATGATTTATTAGTATACAAAATCGGGTGCCTCACCCGAGATTAATATCACAGCATTGAAAAAATGTTTCAAGCATCAATATATTTTATATATTCAAAGCCCTAGAAAAATTCATTCTCAATGAGTCAAAAGTAGATGGCGGTGTGCATCACAGCACGTCATGCTCCCCAAACAGGTTGAATTTAAGGGGGATGGTTGTTAAATCACACGTCTGCCAACAAACTCAAATGAATAAATAAATAAAATAAAATAAAAACTTCTCAAACCACATTTGGGTTTACGTGGCGTGGAATTTGGAATGATTTGACTGTAGGGAAGAGCATGCAGTCGCATTAAATACATTTATATATTTATGTAAATTAATATTTTTTTCCTTACCCCATTTATTGCATCAATAAAACAACTAATGCACACAGGCAGTTGTATTTCTTTTGTGCTATCAACAAGCAAAAAACTAGCAACAAAAGGATCATTGAGACTGGAAATTAACCTTCTTAAAACCAATGTGAATACATGTGATTAAAATTTGGACTTTTTAAATGAGAGCATGTTTTCATGGCGCAAAAACAAAATGAGCACATAAATGGTGGATGAAAGAATTACCAATAAACTGGTTCTCTGTGCCGGGGATCATAACCACCAGGCAATGATGCTCCTTTGTGATGAGATTGAGCTTCCTCTGCGGCACGATCATTAGCACTTCTTGCGTTGGGACCATTGTTCAGATTGTTTTCCTTGTCAGAATCGGAATCCTGTTGTGATATTTTTCCTTTTTGTGCGCCAGAACTGTGTAGTGTTGCATTCTTCTCAGGAGGCATGTTTTGTTCCTCTTCAAGAATGTCTTCAAAATGTTCAAGTTCATCATCGATGGAGTCCTGCAGTATCACTCTCCTGAAAGTCCAGTCAATGTTTGTTAAATCATAGGACACAGTTAACATCAAAGTTCAAAATGATTAGTGTAAAAATAGTCCTCTAACTCTTTGCAATGGATTATTTTAAGACGAGTGTTTCTGTGGAGATTATTTCAGCCCATATTAAAAAAGTATGGGGACTAAATTAGTATTTTCATAAACTCTGGGACTAAAATGATCCCTTGCAAAGAGTCTGAGACCTATTTTGACACTTCTCTCAAAATGATTATAATTATAACTTCTTTCTCAAGCAACATACCATAAAGGTGGCTTTGCTTTAAGAACCTCAGATAATAGAAAAAGGCATCCACAAGCATATTGAGGAGGCCGCTGAAGTGCAACCTATTAAATTACCAGGGAAATACCTTGAGGCACTAGGATAAAATAGGTCAAAACATTTCAACACTATTGAACTACTGATAATAAATAGGAAAATTTACATACATACCATACACTTCATTTGTATTTACATATCGAATACCTAAAGTCTGATATGTACATTTATAACACTTTGGGGTCACAAACCTATGCATGAAAATGTGTACTTCAGATTTAAAAGTTAGTAATTGTGATATTTTTTACTTGATATTAAAGATTAAAGTGTTATGTATGTAAATATGATAGTTTAGGAGTTAGATATGTAAACACATAAGATTTATGTGGTATGCATATAAATGCCCCAAATATATATGGAATGAAGAAAAAAAAACATTGGCAAAAAGTTGAACAGGGTGACCATTTTTCTTTTCATAATATTCTGAAACTAGCACATGATGCATGGAGAACAAATAATAATAGAGATCTTCTACTAGAATAGATACCTGTGGATATTTTCTACAGATAAATTTGAGGAGCAATTACATGCATAGCACTCGAAATATTATTATTTACAAATCAAGTGCACTCTACATTTGCATGATAGATATTTTAATTTTTATCAAATTCTCAGTAGTTTGACCGTGGCACACGTAATATGGGAGCTAGTTTTGTAAATAGCAATGTTTCGAGTGTTGTGTAAGTAGTTATCCCTAAATATAATGATAACTTGCAAAAAAAGGATGAGGATTCATACATATGCACATTCTACAAAAGTATGTGGTTTTCCATCAAAAAGGAAAAAAAATTAGAGAAAATTCTATGAAGCTAAAGGCTAGCAAAATTAGAAAAACTACTTAAAAGGAAAAGAAGATGTATCCGTTTGAAACAACATGAAGAGATATTAAGCTTATTGTACACATTGTGACAAGAATAAAAGAGCAAGACCTTTCACCTTTTCTTTACTTCCAGAACTCAAAAATATTTAATGATTGCTCTGAGAAATTAAGAACCAACCTGCATGAGACGCTTCAAAAAGGCGGATACTCTCCTCATATTTATGTCATTCTTCATTGCTCTGACTAACAGTCCAAGGAACATCTCTGGCTGAAAAGTATAAAATATATTAAGAAAATAGTACAATTTCGGATGGCATAAAAAGGACTAGTTTGCAAAAGTAAACTTTTTCTATTAAATGAAAAAATATTTAAAGTGGTGCAATTTTTAAAACAAAATGATGTTTCAGATGCTATGTCTGTGTTCTCGATAGGCTAAAGACCTAACATCATTTTTAGCTCAAGCTAAATGATACCGGATCTAACCCAAACCACAAGAAATAATAATATTATTATTGAAATTCAAAGGTTAAAACGACAACTCTTCAAAACAGGAAAAAAACAACAAACAAATAAAAACAACACCCTAGTTGAAGGACGAGTGTGGTGGCTGACGGCTTGACAGCAGGTGGGAGGGTTGGTGTGGGGCTTGCGACAGTAACTGGCTGCATTGAAGGAAGTTATGGCAGCAATGGAATGGCCTAGGAGGGCTTACGGTGCAGCGAGGGTGGCTGGACAGCAGTCTGTGGCCGGCTGGCTGTGGGAGACGTGAGGGAGTGGCCTACGGCAGAAAATATGGGAGAGAC
Organism: Phalaenopsis hybrid cultivar; assembly: GCA_002079205.1. Taxonomy (NCBI): domain Eukaryota; kingdom Viridiplantae; phylum Streptophyta; class Magnoliopsida; order Asparagales; family Orchidaceae; genus Phalaenopsis; species Phalaenopsis hybrid cultivar. The sequence continues at coordinate 58,872 of JXCR01126583.1, read as the reverse complement.
ATATTGATACTGCAACTGGGGATAGGCTATAATGGGCTAACACAGTAGGTTGGGGGAGGGATGAGGTGCTATGGAAGCAGGTTGAGATGTGGAGAGGCTGACTGCTGGAAGGACAGGTCACGGGAAGTGCCTAGAGCTTGACGGGTGGAAAGCTGGCAGGAAACAAGAAGGATAGAAGGATTGACGGCTGGAGTAGAGCAGTGTGAGACAACTGCTGGCGGCAGGGAGAAAGCAGGGGGGAAGGATTACGAAGGGAAGTTGGAATACGACATCAGGGGGGTGGTACGTTTCCTGAAATGGCAGAAAGTTTCCCTAGGTTTGCGGTGGCGACGCAGGGCAATGGCAGTCAGAGATAATCACCTTCGGAGGAGAGGAAAACAACAGGAGCACCACCCTATTCATCGGATACAAGAAAATAGGAGGCAGACAGCTGTCCTCACAAACTGAAATCAGAACATATAACATAAGGTGAAACCCTAAGACCTAAAAACAGGTATAAAAAGAAGAGGGATGTGCGGGAAAAAACAAAAAACAGGAAGGGAGGACATTTGCCGCCTAATGAAAAGAGAGAGAGAGGTCAGTTTAGTCCCCTCTCTCAACTATACCCGTTCGGGCCAAACTGGTTCAGCTTTTGGAGGAAAACCAGTGTCACTAATATATCCCTTTTGATTGTGGAGTGGGCGCCTAACAGGTTATGTAAAGTTGATACATATTAAAATGAAAATCGGTCTGAAATGAAAATTAATGTCATTTGGTTACAAAATTAAATTATTCTAATATAGAATATTAAGAAGTATTATTAAATTGCAAATGTGTGTAAATTGAATTGATATTCATATCTGAGCCATATTAAAAAACTTGTTTCTATGTCGTAAATTGAATTGGTAGACATATCTGGAGGTTGTTAGGGACAGATTGGATTGGTCGGCGGCTAAGGGAAGTGGAGGAGAAGGAGAAGGAGAAGGGAAGATAAAAGGAAAGATACAATCACCACCATAGAGTAGGATACAGCCGGAGCGCTGCACCTAAGAAAGGGAGAGGGAATCTACATAGGAAATCTGAAAGTAGAACACAACAAAAACTATCCACAAACTCAGAAAACAAGCATATAAATAAACCTAGCTAGGTGGGTCGCATGGTAATGTGGTCTCTCCTTTCGGGAGATAGCGTCTGCAACTTTTGGTTGTAACAGATTGGTAGGAACCGTTGCTGTGTTTCCCGCCTCATTTTCATATTTTCTGGTTCTTCCTTTTGACCTTCTGGATCACGATCAAGGGTATCCTCCAGCCTCCCACTAAATTTCCTCTTCAATATCCATAAGCCTACGCTGAAGACGACAAAGCTCTCGCCGTATCTCGTCCTGGGTAGGCTCAGGCATAGATCTCCTTGGTGACATGGTTAGGGCTTAGGAATATGAAGAAAAAAAAAATTAGTGGAGGTGAAAGAGGGTGAAAATAATTGGCAAGGTTGTGGATTTTAAAAATCAGCGAGGGGAATTAGGCTCAAGAACATGTGGCAGTGGAAAGGGTGTTGGGTGGTAGGAAGAAAATTTTGTGGGTTATGGCGGACGCTAGGATAAGAGAAGAGTTGGCCTTGCTCTGATACTAATTAATACCAAAACTAGTCGGAAAAAAAGTGAAAACATGAAAGCAAATTTTTATTAATATAGAAATAGGGTTACAACACGACACAAACAATAAAGGGAAATGCAATAACAATCCAATCTCCAGCGAGGATTGGGAGAGAAGATCCGAGGACGGTGAGGATGTCGGTAAGGTGGCAAGGGGGGAGGGTTGAGGGTTGTAGGGTAGTTTGGAAGGATGAGAAAGTGTAGGTGGATGGCAGAAAGGCTGGGCAGTAGGCATCGGGAGTCTGGACAGTAGGTTTGAGGGGTTTGGACAACAGTTTAGACGGTTGGACACAGGTTGGGAGGCCGGACAACAAGTTGGGAAGGTTGTACAACAAAGTATGTAGTAGGGAAAAGGGTGGCAGAGGCTGGAAAAGTGGGCTGGAGGTTGTTAGGGACGGATTAGATTGGTCGGTGCCTAAGGGAAGTGGAGGAGAAGGGAAGATAAAAGGAAAGATACAATCACCACCTCAGAGTAGAATAGAGTCGGAACACTACCATCTCCTCAGATACAACCCTACGAAAAAGAGAGAAAATCCACACAGGAAATCTGAAAGTAGAACACACAACAAAAACTATCCACAAACACAGAAAACAAGCATATAAATAAACTTAGCTAGGTGGGACACAAAAAGGAAAGACGACGAGAAAGGAAGGAGGAGAAAAGGGTAGGCGGCAATGCTACACTCCCCAAACACTGCTCGATCCGGGCGGGAGACACGAAAGGAAAGCCCCAGGGGCCACCCTCCTTTAATGCCGCTCAACACTTTTGCAAGTTTGGACGGGGCTCCCCTGAAGATTCTGAGTTTAAAGCCGCAAGGGACACCTAGCTTTGTTTCTCGCATCTGAACGGGAAACTAGGGCACCCGCATCAATTCCCATTCCTGTAGCGCAGGGTTTGTTGGAAACTTGCAGCTATTTGCACTGTTGTTTATGTGTTAGACCGTAGATAAGAATTACTATTTACTAGTCTTTTGGGACTATGTTTTTATGGGATTAAATATTGTGACTGAAATTGATGCTTACATTTTGGGACCAAAATAAAATTTGATTTGAGCCAATTTTGTGCCAATCATATTTACAAGTCTAGGGATGAGTGTTCCACGAATAAGTGTGATTATGCATACAATTGAACATCTTTTTGTTGAATGAAAAATTCTCTACCAATAGGTTGGTTACCTTTGGTATACTAACTTTTATCCAAATCATTCCACATTATTCAAGTCAGTCACTTAATGCAATTACTCGTCAACTAGCATTATATTGTCTAGTTCCAAAATTGATTAAATCTATCTTTTCATTGCTTAAAATTGAATAGTGCAAATCACTCCATCCCTCCAAAAATATGATAGCATGCAAAGCAAATTGTTTTGAATATAGTTATTTTGAACTGTAAACTTCAGTTCGTGAAACTAGAGTAAGAAAAATTCCTTTGTTTTAATGCTATATTAAGTCCACTAATGGAAACTACAGATGTATTATAGGGGATTAAAAAAACTTTAAAGATCACCACAAGTATCCTAATTTAGAAAAATTGTCCTAATAGGTCAGTTTCTTGCACCACCCTCATGGCTCATAAAAAGGTGAAATACGTAAACTAACTCTACAACTACTAATGTCAAAACATGTAAACATTGAAATAGATAAAAATAATAATTTTTTTAGAAGCATACTATGACAAAAAAATCAAAATAGATGGAATTTCTTGGTCCATTTACGCCATGAAATCAGGAGAGAGCTTTTACACTCATACTTAAACAAACTTATAAAGTTAAATAAATAAATAAATAAAGTTTATGAAATGTTTAAAACGAAGGATGCAAATACCTTAGAAGAGCTCACAGCAGCAGGAGTGAGAAGCTTAGCATACAAAGCGCGATAAAAACGGTCACTTGCAATTTGATTTTTAGCAGTAATCTGATACAACAGCATCAATGCCTGAACTCCTACGTTAAAGTTCTCAGAGTGGGCCTGTATATATCACAAAGGTATGTGGGGAACACATCATGATTGCTCAAATATAATATTTTTAAACATTTACATATATATCACCCAATTTTTACGTATTTACATATCTAAAACCTAAATTTTACATTTTACAATTATACCAGCCAAATGTTTCAATTTTTACGTATATACATATCTAACACCTAAATTTTACATTTACAATTATACCAGCCGAATGGTTCATATTGCATAAAAAATACCACTATTTTAATTTTTAAAAATTGAAATACAACATTTCATGCATAGGTAAGGTTGTATGTATGTAAAAATTGAAGCTTAGGTGTTAGATATGTAAATACAGAGGAATTAATGGTATGTATGCAAATCTTCCAAAATCATAGTGGTATTTTTTAAGTATGTAAAAATTAATGGAATGTATGTAAAAATATGAAATACAACATTTACAATTATACCAGCCAAATGCAGTTTGGGAACTCACCAATTTATAAAGAATTGGCGTTTGAACCTCTAAAATATCATCAGCTTCCACACTTGAAACAAAAGGAAATGCCCTATTAACTCCCTGCATTATTTTAAGTATGCATCATTGCTCAATCCTTAATGTCACTTTAAATAAGAGATAAGGAACCAGATTTTAGTTCAACTTTGAAATGTAATGATGGAATGCAAAATCAAATCAAGTAAATGTGTAATAAAACTAAAAATAATCATGTAATTTCAAAAAAAAAAAAAACAAAGTTCATTTCAAGCAAGCACCAAAAGAATATATACTTATCCTTCATTGAAATTTTCTAATATTCTACAGGGATGCCAATCCCTGAAATAAAAGGTTCCTCCGCCATGATCTATGATATTTAATGTGCGTTGACATAAAAAATGCAAAGCAGTATATTGCATAACCTCTGAATTAAAATTAGCATGTAAGCAAGACCAAACACAACAAATATGATTATTATCACAATGAGCAGATTTACCTACAGTTAGTAATGCAGATAAAATTCGTGAATCCATCTCAACATGGGTGGTCTCTTGAAAAGCCGTTTTATTACTTCCCAGAGAGCTAACTGGCTTTCTCTTGAAATTTCTACCTTTCCTTCCGGATTTTCCAGTTCCTTCATCACTTAACTTGTTTTCATGCATGTTTCCATTGCCGGATTCAAAAATTAGCACCTACAATACCAAAATAAAATTTCCTAGGAATCAGGCTTAAGTAATTGTCAGAAATAATGCACGAAATTTACGAGAAACACAACAATTTTGTTCTCTAAGTGAAGAGAAACAGAGTATAAGACAAACTGTGAGAACAATACTGAACTAGAGAATAGAAAGAAAATTAGCAAACTGTCTACACAAAAGATTATAGCAAACTCAAGTTAACTGAAATTGATTTTCAATATATTTGCAATTTAACAGCTATTCTAGCAGAAAAATCATGAAAAAAGGCCTGAAAAAAACAAAGTTAAGATAATATAATATGTTTCAGATATAAACTTGTCACTCAAAAAAGGTTTGAGGGTCAGTAATATATTCAATTAATGAATGCTTGAATTCAAGCAGATCATTCAGAAATTTGGAACGCCAAAATATATCAAACAAAGCAAGAAATATGTTCATATAAAACTATTTCAGTTTTTTGAAACCCAACCGTTAAACCATATGTGCAGAAAAAGTTTTCTATTGGGAAGGAACAAAACTGAGATAACTGTAAAAATTGAAATAGTTGGCTGGTATAATTGTCAATGAAGTATGGTTCAGGCCATGTATCACCGCATGCATTATGGATTTTAAAATAACAAATTGTAACTTTAGCCATGACACTGACATGCTAGAATTGTAAAAGCTTTTCAGAAATATTACAGTTTAAAGGATAAAATATCAGTTGAAGCTAAGACTCCCAAACAAAAATGGATGAACAATTAGTAGTAGCATGCAAACCAAGCCAAAAGTGCAAAAACCAAATGTCCAACGATATAAACTTCCAAGAGTTTGGATAAATTGTGTAAGTGATCAGCAACAAGTTAGGAACAACGGATAATCTTGGAGCTTGTGTGTGTGTGTTGTATTTCTGATTATCAAACTTCAAAGAGTTTGGATGAATATGGACAAGTGATCAATAAAAAGCTAGGAACAACGGATAATCTTGGAGCTATTGTTTGTGTGTGTGGGAAAACTTCCACCTCTTCATAGAAGTATG
>JXCR01126583.1:27967-49819 GCA_002079205.1 Phalaenopsis hybrid cultivar | reverse complement strand
TATATATATATATATATACATATATATATATATATATACATATATATATATATATACACATATATATATATAAACTTGATGAGTAGCATTTTGAGCCAAAACGAGCCGAACACGAATGAACAATCTTTGTTCGTGTTCGGCTCGTTAACTTATCGAACGAAATTAACGAGTCAAACACAAGCTTCTTAACGACTCGAACACGAGCTGTTCGCAAACAACGAGCCGTTTTGCCAGCCCTATCTACGAAGCTAGTTAACTCACCTCGCTATTTGAAAAAAATTAGGAAAATTTGCAATAAAGAATTAGGGTATAGAATTTACATTTCACAGTAACACACAAATTCATAAAAACTTGAATTTCTACAAAGGAAAATAACTTGAAATAAAAAAAAATGATATCTTAATAAATAAGTTGACTAAAAAGATAGCATATAATAACTTGGAAAACTATTTTCCTCGGTATTGAATCTGCCAGTTTCCTCTAAATATATATTAGATCAAACATGCCAGAAGTTTACCTTGAATAGTGCAAAGTAGAGCTCCACCAAGCGTTTTGCTATTTTAGGACCATCTCCTCTTTTACTGAGATGAACTTGACACAAAAAGTTTACCTACAGTTATACGCAAGGGTGAAAACTTCAGGTTGTTTTAATAAACACTGAGGTAAAACCTTATTCTAATAAAATCCACAGATCACAATGTGATTCAAAAACAAGTTATGACTATCATATATCCAAAGTGGTTAAAAGCATTGCAACCACCAATTATACTCTAAGTGAGGTGTCTCAAGAAACAAGCAAATAGACGCAGAACAGAATTAAAATTGCTTAAAATTTAAAAAAAGAAAGAATATTTACACCCAAACCATGCAAATCTTAGTATCTGCATATCTAACACCAAAGTAAAAATTTTGCATTAGAATATCTATGTATTTGAAGGTGTTCGATGAAAACATAGGGAGTTTTATGAAAGCAAAAAAAGTAGGTTGTCACTTTGTTGAGGATTCGATAGAGGAATCAGGGTATTAATTTTGCAAATAACAGATATTTAGTTGTGAAAACTGTTGCTCAAAAAAATTATCAAAAGAGATCAAGAAAAGCATCCTAAATTAAATTTCTAGTGTTCCAATATTGATCTTAAATAAAACGTTTAAAAATTGGGAAACTTTACTTAATAAGTTCAAGAGAAAAAAAATAGCAAAACGGTCGTTAAAAACATAATGTTAAACTACTCAGGCCTTCAACCTGACAGAAATAAAAAATTTTGGTAGAAACATACAGCATAGTATTTTGCACGAAGTCCAATATGTGGTCTAAACAAAAATGAATCCACGTCATTAATAACTGTTGCCTGCAGCAAGCAAAATTATACATATGTAAGAGAAACATCAAGACATCCATGATGCATTGACAAAATAAAGAAAAATGAAACATGCCCATTTAATGAAAGTTCATTCTGAACAACAACAAATAAGCTTATTCTGCTACAGATTGAAGCCACAATGTACGAATTACAAGACCGACCTTACCTTCATATAAGGGTGCTCAGAGAGGAGACATGATAATTGATACCCAGCATTTGATGCTGCCTTCTTCTCTGGATCTCCCAACTATGCAAATGAACAAGGCAAAAAAGTTTAAATTCCATTTCATAGCAGTAAATTTGCATGATCCCACTATTTAATAATTACAAAGAGGGAATCATTGCATTTAAAGCTAAAATCAAGATTCACAAATGAAAGTTCACACATGTAAGTTCCAAATATGAGAATAAAAATAACAAAAGATAAAACATGTTGTAGAACTTGAAATTCCAGCCCCCTTACATGTCGAGGGACTGGAAGAACACTCACTTTATTTACAAGAGAACAAAGCAATCTTCGCTCCTGTTCAGGCTTGCTCTTCAAGAGAGCATAAACTGTCTGGAAAATGGGAAAAATAAAGCACAGATCAAATTGAAAGTTTATCAAGAGCATGAAAAGAAAACTCAATTATTTTCCATAAAACCAAAACAAATTCATACTGTAAAGCATGCAAAAACAAGAAAGTAATTTTCACATACAAACCGTACCAATGAACTGCGACAAAAACAATAAGTTATCCCAAAAAAAATGAATGGAACAAATATTTGAAATTGAATGTGTTCAAAATTTCCTATTCTGTGAGATGAGTAACAAAAAAACCAATTGCAAACTTTATCTTTTGCATTCTAACGTCATATGCAAAACTAAACTTCGCATCTTAGCTTTTAGTACTGGGAGTGACGTGGGAGTTTAGGTTAAGGTACTGCAGCAGCTACAATACCTATGGACTTTTTCCTAATTGATCCTTTGTCCTTTCTATTTCATTCCTATTCTAACTACTAGTACTTATTATAGATATGTTTTTTGTTATCTTAGGCTTTGTTTAGTGTTGGTTAGTTTTATTTCAGATTTTTGTCAAGATAGCTGTCGTTGTCCGTTTTCCCGTTCAAGGACTGTAACTGAGGGATTGGGTGGTGCTTCGGCTGTATCTCTTTTCTGAAGTGGTAATTATCTTTCTCCTACGTCCTTCCACATCATCCCCCACCACTCTCAGTCTGTACATCGCTGCAGCCGGCCAGAACAGCCTCCCGTTAGATGTTTTCTGCCATCCCAGCTTCCAGTCGCCTCCCACTTCCTTCCAGCTTTGCTGCCGCCCAAACCGCACCTCCTCCCTGTTATCCCAGCCTTCCCACTATATTGCTACCACCCAGGACAGCCAAGGAACACTTTCCTCCTGATATCCCATCGCTATCCACCTGCACTCCTCACTGTCATCACCTAGGACAACCTCCATACTTGTCCCCACACTGCCACCAACATTCCTTTGTTGTCGCCGCCCCCACCAACCATCCTAATTCACCTAGCCGACCTCCACCATCCTGAGATGCGCTTTAGAGATGTTTGCTTTTGTCGTTTTATGTTTGTTATCACTTATTCCCTGTTTGAAGAGTCGTATTTGAATACAAGAATAATATTTCTATTTCTATTATAATTTAGGTTAACCACAACATTAAAGAGTAAAAAGACAAAAAGACTCAATAAAGTAATTTGACTATAGGCAATCATAAATTCATGATAAACCGTGCAAAATAGATAAGAAAACATGAGGGGAGAATTGGTTATAGAACATTCTTGCAATTAGTTCAATCCATCAAGCAACATGCATTGTTACTATAATTATATGAAAGCCATGTTATTTGGTATTGAGGAGTTTTTCATCTGTGAGTTTAGGTGGAAGCATATAGGTATTTTGAAGCTTAATGGTAAAAATTAATAAATTAAAGAAAAGTGCAGTACTAGCTTAAAAGTATGAAGTAAAAATTAACAGATTCAATTCTGATATATATACTTGCGTTTCATTTCATAAATTGTTACAATTTGATTTTAATCACATATGCCTCAAGTTCGGATCCCTTCACATGTGCATAGTTTCAATATCTTAGGCAATATTTTTTTTTCAAATGTTGGATCAAAAGCATCCTTAATTAAAAGATTGAAAGCATTTAGTGATCAAATAAAAAGCTTTTGTGATCAATTTTGCACTCGCACAAGTGCTCATTATTTCAACAGTCCATCTTCACTCTAAAAAAAAAGCTAATGGGGAGGCAACAGAAGTGGTGCCATTTTATCTTTAAGAGATGGGATTAATCAATACGATCTTAATTCTGATGCCTGTGACACCATACTAGTGTTTCTTTCAACCTCCTTCCAACGAATATGTGATGTCTCAAGGTTTTCCATTCTTACAAGTAGATAAAACCCTAGTAAGTGCTGCTCTAGTAGAATTAAGAAAATTTTTATTTGGCTTTTAGGTAAAGTTAAATTAATGTGTTGCATTCTTTTACTTCAAATCTCTTCTTGCAAAATATATCATTTTTTGCATCTGGTGCAGTTCACCGTTAATGGTAGGAAATGCTTAGGAAATGCTTATTCAATTGGTGCAGAGATTGTTGGACTAAAATGCAAGCATTTTGAAAGCACCCAAATAATATGAACCAGTGCAAGAAGATACAGAGGATGCCTTTTGCTTTTAAAAGAGAAAAGCTTGGGAAGTGAATTAGCAAACATCAAGGGATTTTGGTCAGAGGCCTGTATCTAGAGAGGTGGACTCAAAACCAACAAAATCAAAGTGAAAGGTATCGAGAGCTTTGTTAAAAACCGTTGTTTCCTGACTTTCAAACCATTCTAACTCTTTTAACTATGTGCGCTCATTGGATCAGCGACTGCACGGGATAAGAAGTAATGACTCAAAGGCAGGGGAAATGTATAAAAAATACATGGTGACAAGCAATTGTGCAAGTGATAAGATGCAAAGACCAACAATAACACAAAGAGGTATTTGAGTTGGGTGTTTTTAAGCCTATTTGAAATGATTTAAAGTTGAATTAAAATCAACTTCTCTTGAATATGAAATAATGAATCGAGTTCCAAGCGAGCTAAACTCAAATATTTCGAGTATGAGTTAAAGTTCACTCACTCAAACTAAACTCATTGCCAACCTTACTCCGTTGTTTGGTCCGGGTGGAAATAGCCTCTTTGCAAGGTAAAGATCGTTACATTAACCACTTTCTCCAAACATACACTAGTGGAAATCCTCTGCTTCATGTGACTAGTACATTTTATTTAATAAATCACTTTATTGGCCTTAAAATTTTTTTAAAAGTAAATCATATACTTAGCATTGAATTGTTTTGATTTATATGGAGTAGCAACTGTAATATTGTTGGTCATGCATGATGAATGGTAAATCAATGTCTTTAATGATAAACTTTGTTCTAGTATTTTGAATAAAAAAAATATATTGATTGTTAGCTACACAAATTAGTAAGCCTATCTGGTTGAATATACAAAGTAGTGTATTATTAATCCAAAAGTTTTTCTTTGGTACATACCATATATTTTTTGCTAGAAACATGTTTTCTTGATGGAAAACATTAAACTAGACATTGCTACTTTACAATGTAGCAAGCCAACCCTCTCATAAACTCTGCCATACTTATCTAGTCTTTTGATAATGTTTAGGAACCGTATAATGAGAAAAAATGAACTATTTTAACACAAATATGTATCATGGGAGTGCCACGTGTTTCTAATAAATTTTTTTTTTTTCAAATGAGCATGTTGAAGTATTGTTTCTTTGGACAGTTGCATATCTGATGTATAGATTATGATGGTAAGAAATTCACAAAAATGCTGAATTTCTAATGCTATAGACGATAATAAATCCAATGCCTCTGCAAAGAAAGTATAATAAACAAGTTTCAGAAGCTAACGGTTTCCAATTTGCACGTATTGCGACCAAAGTAATCTACCGATAAATTGAAAGCATAGAAAAAGAATAAGTGCAACCGTAACAAAAGAGTAAGGCAGATGAACAAAACCATAAAGCAACTAGTAAGTTGAATTTAAGCATATGAAAGAAAACTTCCATCGTCACATATAAAAGGTTATTATAAAACTACCTTCATTGCTCGGTCTTTAAGACTAGGTAGCACATCCATCACTGCCTCCTCAAGAGAAATGACAAATCGCTCATATCTACAGTAGTATGGATAGAAAAGGTAAAAGAACAAAAAATGACAAAACATTCACAATGAAAATTATTACATTGACATTAGGCAGCCAATATTTCATACCTACAGTTTGTAATGAAAATTTATAAGCACATAGAAAGGCCAGAGATAGCCTAGAAAGATAAACTTCTAAGGAATAATATGTATGAAATAATTGAGCCATGGTAGTTAATGGCAAACGTAAATAAAAATACAGATTACATAAACCACCTGATTGCAAATGTTATGTAAACTAATATTATGTTTCATTCCTTGGTGAGTTCCAAAATAACAAAAATAACACGCTTGAAAGAATAGTTTAGCCAAAGAAAAAAAATGAACTTCAGCTATCTCTAAAAAAAGAGCTCATTTAAACAATGTAGTCCAGCATTTTTTACCAAAAAAATATGGAGAAAAGATAAAAAAAAACCTATCATCACCCATTCTCCCAAGACACACATCCTGTTGCTCGACCACTTCAAAGCAAATCACTAACATATTACAGCTTATACTACAAGCGTACTTTGCATCAACTAACCAGCCAACAAAACTCGTATTAATCAATCAGGTCAGTCCTGGAATCAGCATCATATGGATGCTTTTAATAAAAAAGGCAAATCCACTGCCATTCCAATTCCCCTTCCTCACAATCATGAGAAGAAGAAAGAGTGGTGGAGGCGGAAACCTTCGAACACGTAAGCTGTGATATTAATATACAAAAGTTTGACAAGCATCTACTCGTTGGCATTTAAGCACCTAAACTGAAGGTAATGAGAGTAAGAGTCTGTTTTGGGTGGCTGCAACTTTTCTTAAATGTAATTATAAAGTTGTGGTGGAAAAAACAACTCATAGAAAGTTACGGTGAGAATTATAAATATTTCTTTTTAAAAAAAGCTAGCATATTTCTTAAATTCGCCACAGTTTAATAGATCTGATTGCAAAAAAAAAAAAAAAAAACTTCCTACTACAAAAAAATAATAATAATAAATAAATCTAAAAAGCAGGTACCCAAACAGAACCATGACGTCGGTCTAAAATACAACAGGCAAAAAGCTGCCGCAAACCATACAAACATATAGACCAAAAGTATTAAGTGGTGGGTTATAAACATTAAGGATGACCCATGTTCAAATCACAAAAATAGAACTTTAATAAATATAGAAATAAGGCTGCAGACACCATACCTTCCAAAGTCCCAACATTGGTGGGAATGCCTTATCTGAATATGCCCTTTTAGCCCTTTAGACTTTTTGTTACCAACTAATTCACATTGCTTGTTATCCTAAAATGCTTATATAGTTTAGGGTCATTAAATACTTCTTGAAGGAATGCTCAGAAGTTGTCCATGATTCCCAAAAACTTGACTGAAAGCCTTGGCATACGACTTTCTTGAGTGTTTAACCTTATGATCTTGTGCAAGAGAATAATTTAGATATGTAAAACAGAACCAAAAAAGACACTAAAAAAAATTTAAATTAAACAAATTTCCAAAGTTAGTGCAACCGACAAAAGTTTACAAGTAAACAAATAAAGCATTACAAAGTAGGATAATCCAGTCAATATTGATTCACAATGGAAAGAATCATGGGTTTACTTCCTATCAAGACAAATTGATCATATATGTTCATCTATCAGCCCATCCTGAAGCTTTAATCAACATTTTCCCACCATCCAGTTTAGTCATAAGGCGGATATTCCTTGTTCATGGCAATCACTAATTAGCAATACTCATTGTCTATTATTTTCATTCATATTCAAAGCCCAGGCTTGGTGAGCTACTGCATAGTTGGATTCTCAGATGCATTTAGATTCCAATAGATTTAGTTTAAAAGAGAGTCAGAAATTATTTAACATGTTTGTGCAACAACTCAACATCTCCTGAGTCAAATTTGAATCAGATAGAGCTAGCATGAGATCAAAATAATTTTACATGCCTATATGTATGGATGCAAATTTATATAATTTTGAATGTATTTATAATTGAATTGAAGTCTATGTGCATCTATACATTAATAAATACAAATCTATTTTTCGTTTTTCTTTTTTTCCCTTTTTTTTTTTTTTGCTTGAATCAAGCTCAATGAAGTTAATGAGAAGAGTATGATTCAATTCAAGATCAGATTGAGCAATCCAAAAATTGATCTTAGCTTAACTTGAGAATAGAAAACAACTATGAGCCAAATTTGAAAGTGCAGAACATCTAACTAGTAATAAAAGGCTTAAAAGAGATGTCTAACCAAATGAAAAACCTATGACTTCAGGAAATCTAATGATGCATAAAGCGCATTGTATGCAAAATTCTTTTTTCCACCTACTAAAAGCTAAGCCCAATAAAAGTGTGCTTCAATTAATTGAAGCACATAAATCACAAATATTACTTAAGATTATATAATTTAACAACCATCATATAGATCAAAGTTATGAGTTGATCTATGGAATTTTATGTATACTAATAAAAATAAAAAAGCAATACCAAATGGTAAGCAATAGATTACAAAAAGGGGGAGGGGGTTACAAGACATACACACAGCGAGATGAGAAATAAATAATATTAACCCACATTGAACAAGGTTTCTTCTTCAAAAAGGGTGTGGAAAATGCGCCGCACGCTCTGCAAAGCAGCAATGAAGAATATATTCTCACTTCAATAGTGCTTTACATAGTAAGCTCACTTCTTTGTAGGATGATGCCTTGCCGCTTCATTTCACACCACAAGAAAAGAGCATGCTTCTTTGTGCATTTAGCACTTGAGTTATATGAAAAAACCTAAAATTCCTAGCAAAGGATCCTCCTGTGGAGTTTTTCAATTGCCTAGACGCCAATATAAAACACGCCACATAAGAAACATTCACCTCCAAAAGAGAACTTAGGGAAATTAGAAAATAACGTGCTTGATGATGTGCCTGCAAGACATTTAGCCCTGATAATGATGATCACTATACCTTCAAGACCTCAAGTTGTAAGAAACACCTTTAAAACAAAACAAAATATCTGCCATTCTTGTACTAAATAGATTAAAAATTTTATAGACTTATATAGACACCAAAAATTATTGGGATCCTAAAAACCAAAAAAAAAAAAATTCACAAAAACAATCAAAAAATTTAAAGACTTTACGAATCTAGTGAAAATCATAAAGAGTGGCACAATGCATTCCATAATACAGATCACGGAGTTCATTATGATTGCCATCATGATGAATATGCATAGATTACAAAAAGTAGAATTCAATGCTCTCACTTTTAACAATAGACATCATTTGAATTGTACCTTGATTAGATAAGGGAACTTGAAGATCATTTGATTGAGTGCCTGTTTGGGGCAGCTTTTTGTGCGCACAACGTTTTGAAAATGTGATTTCTATCGTTTCTAAACAGCGGCGCGGCAACGTTATAAAAAATATTATGTAAAACACGATCGCGGGTTCGACCCCAAGGTTCGCATTTCTTTGCGTGCTTTTTACCCCGCTGCCCCCAGCTCCCTCTCTCCATTTCTATTATATCTCTCGATCCCGTGGCTCTATCTCTCGATATTCTTCTACCCTAGGTGCCGCTCTCCCTTGGATTTGTGGCTCTGGTGGCTAGGCATTGTTTCCAGTTGTCTCTTGCTGGTTGTGAGTGGTTGTTCCAGTGACCCTTACATACTTCTCCCTCTCCTCTCTTTTCTTCTGCTCGATTTGGTAATATTGTGAACTTTGTGCTCTATGTGGTGGTTCCATTTCTTCAACTAGTGGTTGTTGTGGTGAGTTTCCTATTCTCTCTTTTCCTCTCCCTTCTTTTTTTCAGCTCGATTTAGTGATAGTGCGCATTACGAACTTTGTACGGTTGTCCCTCTTCTACCTCTCCCCTCTGTTATTCACCTATTGGGCATTATGGTTGTTAGTTTTCTCTCCTTGATTTCTCTGTTTGCTAAGTTTGGTGGTTTTCAATTTGATATGCTCTGTTATTGATTTTGATGCTTCAGATTGCATCCATGATGAACTTGGTTTATGAATTTGAAGCTTTTTGCTTTGCAATTTCAGTTGTCATGTTGCTCGGATTGGTGTTTTGCGGTGAGCTTTAGATTTGAATCTTGATTTGTTGTTAGCAAAACTTCAGGTACCCTATATGCGGTCTGTTCGGTTTGTAGACTTGATCTGTTAGTTTTGGTTTTAATGAGATAATTACATTCTAAGCACCCTACGCAGTGCTTCTCGATATCTTTGTTGTGTATGGTTTGCGGTTTGCACTTTATTTTTTGTTTGGGATAATACATACATAGCTCTTGAAACACTCTTTCATGGTGGCTTTGCCCTGTTTGGTTTCTGGTTTTGGATTTGTTAAGAAAAAAAATGGAATTTTATTATGAATTTTGATATTCGAGTGGGAATTTGAAAAATGGATGAAAGTTGGTACTAGATTTGTTGATAGCAATATTTCAGGTGATGTGTTTTCTTTGAATATGAGTTGGGATTTTAACATGAATTTGGATATTTGATTGAGAATTTGAAAAAGAATAGAAGATGGTGTTAAACTTGTTAATAGCAATGTTTTCATTGCCATGTATGTTTTAAATATGGGTTGAGATTTTATCATTGATTTTCTCATAACAGTAAGAAATTGATAAATGTATGTAAAGTATTGTTGCAGTTTAATTGCAATGTTTCAGGTGTTATGTATGTTTTGATAAAACTCATAAAATAGATGTTAAATGTGGGTCTATTGTCATATCGTTTGATTTCTCTTAAGATTGCTTTGGCCTTCTTCAACAGCTCCCCCTATCTGTGTGGAGGTGTGTGGAGGCGTGTGGTGTCTGTGTGAAGGGTTGGTGTTTGATTGTGGAGGTGGTGGTTGGTGTGTGATTCTACTTCTGCGGAGGAGTTGGTTTATGGAGGTGGTAGTGGTGGAGTGATGGTGTGTTGGTGTCTTGATGTGCCAATGTGTGGAGGTGTTGGTGTGGAGGTGGTGGTCTCTAGTGGAGGTTTTAGTGTCTGTGTGGTGTCTGCTAGTGTCTGTGTGGAGATGGCGGTGTCTGTGTGGAGGCCTTGGTGTGTGGTTGTAGAGATGGTAGTTAATGTGTGGTTGGTTGCATTTGTGTGAAGGTGGTGGTGGCGGCGTGGTGGATGTATTGGTGTCTTGATGTGCCAGTGTGTGCAGATGTTAGTGTGGAGGTGGTGGTGTCTAGTGGTGGTGTTGGTTGTGTGGTGTTTGTGTCGTGCCTGGTGGTGTCTAGTGGTGTTTGTGTGGTGGTGTGTAAAGGTGGTGGTGTTTGTGTGGATGTGATGGTGTGTGGTTGTGGAGGTGGTGGTTAGCGTTTGGTTGTGTTTATGTGGAGGTGGTGGTGTGTGGAGGTGGTGCTGGTGGTGTGGTGGATGTGTTGGTGTCTTTATGTGTCAGTGTGTGGAGGTGGTGATGATGATATTATGACATTCCTACTTTTTCTTTGATTTGTGATGTCGTGGCATTCATATTCATGTTAAATAGTTTTTTCTCATCCTAGTAATACAATTGTTAAGACAAAAGAGGTTTGTTCATCTATAATGTGGGATAAAGAGCGAAATTAATATTTTGCAACATTTGTCACGATTTGGGAAATAGACCAACAACCTATTTCAACAAAGAAGAGTGACAAAACATTATCAGAAAATCAAGGAAACTAAAGACAGATTATGATAGGATGCAATTAAAAAATAAGTGGGATTAGCTAAAGAATAATTGAAAAATCTGAAAGGAATTCGAGGGAAAATCAAAGGGCTTGGGGTAGAATTCGGTCAAACAAATGATTGATGCTTCCGAAGAATGGTGGACAGAGAGACTTGCGGTGAGCTTTTTTGACGTGTCCCATATTTTTGTCATTTTTTAAATTGTTTTTAAATTCAACTCCATGTTACAAATTTATACGTTGTGTCTATTGCAAAAAAAATTAAATACAGTAGAATCGATCCCGAGTTGGAGGAGAAATTGGACCATATATTTGGGGGTGTCATAGCAACGAGCAACAATGCATGTGCCCTCAATGAGACAGAGTTTGGTGGTATACCCGAAAATTTGGGAGCTGACCAAAAGGGTGATTCCACTAAAGGCCCCTGCCCGAACCTCCATGAAGTTGACTCCACATGATATCACGGTTGATGACTTCATGAACCAATGACTTCAGCACATCTCAAGCAACTTCTGTCCAGCAGGTTATGCAAATTTTGGATAAAACTGTAAAACTTTTGGAAGACATGCTGTTTTATTTGTTTTCTAGGAAGTTGCTTACAGATTCGACCTGAAGAGAGTTTTTCATCACGAAGTCCACTAACCGTAGGATGGCTTACCTGCAATATTTTTATGGGAACATGAACATTTAAGATACATTTTTTTTAATTAGATTCGCGTGAGACATTTTTTTATGTTTATAATTTTTCATTGTGCTTTACATATTTAAACTATTTTGGACATGCTGCTTTACTTTAGAGTTTTTTATTCCTTGTAATGTTTTCTATTTACTTTTGTAATGTTATTTGCTTGTGTTGGTTTTGTTCGTAACCTTATATGATTGTAGCTAATTCAATGATACTTATGTGTTAACCACTTAGATATCGAAATATATGGATGCAACTAGAGAGGCGTAGAAGAAGTGTTGCAGCTCTCGTATGTTTGATGTACGAATATTTCATGACAGAATTGGGCAAGGAGCAGGGGATTGAAAAGCTCTACAATGACAGTATAAGTGTGATTTATCTTGCTAAGAACATTATTTTCATGTCAGGATGAAACACATCCGGCTCGGGTATTATTTCATTCGATCTCTTCTAGAAAATGAGCAGTTATTTTTGTAAAAGATACATATAGCTGAAAATCCAACGGATATGCTGACAAAAGTGGTGACGATTGAGAAACTGAATCTGTGTTTGGCTTCAGTTGGATTTCATAAAGATTGAGACGGGGGTAAGCCACGCCACGGACTTGATCACATGACGTGATTATGAAGGCGAATCAGATGGAGGTGCAGGTACAGAGAACTAAACTCAGTGCTATCAGTTTCCAAGTGAGAGATTGTTAGGTGTGGAGTCTTATTGGAGCACCCATGAGCAACAAGTAGACTGGATTTCTCGCAGACAGTGCTCCTGGAGCTTTAGCGTCTAGCTATGGGTGCTTAAGCGCACATTGGTTGTTCACAAACTGAGTAGATGGAAATTCTGTGCACATTCTGAGCGTTTAAGGCACCCAATGTGAGTACTTAGGTGCTCACTTCTTGCGTTGGGGCGTCAGTTACTCGAGAGCTTGACGCCTAGATGGCCGGAGCAGTTAGTGACGGGATTAGTTTTTAATCCTGATTTCAAGCTTTTAGCAACAGGTAAGCTTTTTTGTTGATTTTTGTTGATTTTAGTATTTTAAAAAAATTGTCGGCTAATTGAAGAATTAGTGTTTCAATGTCTGTTGAGGCTGTAAATTGTAGCTCAATACCCTACCCTTCCACTTTCCACATAAAGGTTTCGCTTAAAACTATCAAGATTAGAGGATACCAAAAATTAAAGTTGGCATACTTGAAATATTTGCATTCACAAAAACAAATATATGATCTTACCTCCAAATAACATCCTAGTCTCCTACTCAGTTTTCTCTCTGAATTCCATTGTTCATCGTGAATGTTAGCATTTCATGGCTCGCTCAAGTTAATCATTCAATTCCTAAACCAAATGAAAATATAAAATTTATTGATGATTATGGAATCTTTCCTAATCTTGGTGAAATATGCATATTTCCATTTGAAATATCATTTGGCCTCCTAGACATTTGGGAATATATTATTATAGACAAAAAATATAAGTTAAATTTTACAATTTTAATTGCTCCGTCAATACAAGAACAAAAAGAAATACTTCTCGCCAATCCTAATTAATTTACTTTCAAGCTGAGAAAAAGATGAGAAAACCAACAACACAATTAAGTAGACTATCTCTTCAATCTAACGCCGATACTTATGCTAGATAATGCGATAATTAGAGAATAGTGATATTTTTAATTACTTTACTGCTCCTACAATAAATTGTCAAGCAAAAATTTATATGTTTGAGATTTATTTAACAAGAATAATGATTATTAATTAGTATTAATTTTCTTCTCTAATAAGCCCCTATACATAAAATAAAAAAGACCTCAAATTCATAAAAACTAAACAAAATTTCCTTACTGAATCAATTTTCCTAAGATTCTATAGGCTCAGCCAACATAGAACAGACTAAAAAGCATTGTTATAAAACAAATTTTAAACAATACAAAGATAAAGAAAAGAAACCTTCTATAAAAAACTGAGTGAATGCATAATCTACAAATTCAGAACACCATGTGTGGATATTCAAGACAATAAAATAACAAAATATAAAAGTTATTCAAAAACAGGATCAAACCTTTGCTTCAAGCATTCCTCCCAATACCAAAAAAGCAAAAGAGAGTAGCCATCCTTGTTTTCTGGTAAAATATGCAAGGGTCGTTGTATGAGGCATTTCAACTTGCGGTTTGGCAATAACCTGAAAAGGCATAATTCATTAATAGTCTAAAGACAAAGTTGTGACCTTTCATAATATAATAATTAATCTTTTGTTGAGGTGATTTGATCATATAAGAGGAGCTAAGTACCACCTTCTTCATTCTGTCCAATTTCCCTAGAAAGGAATTTATAGGAAAGATGGAATGTTTCAACTGTCTAGAGACTAGCCAGGTAGCTAAGAAGCATATAAAAATAAATAAATAAATAAATAAGTATGAAATATATATATATATATATAGAAAGCCCAAAAAGGCTAATATATTAACTAGAAAGAAAGATACAGATACAATGTGTTGAAGGGCCTAAACATGACACTCTGTTCACACAAAAAACACAAATGGTTCCAAAACTAGAAAATACAGAAAAGTACAGAAAAGACATAAAGAAAAAACTTAAAAATGCTGAAATACAAAGTATCAGGTGGTTAGAAAGCAACCTAATTTGGTTTTGCCTCTGCCTCTGGTTCCAAGGAACGAACAAGCTAATGAATTGGTAAGATAATTGTCATTGCCAATAGTAACCAATGTATCATCCAATATGTTCCCTAGCTGGAGTCGGCATCCATTCTTCTTCTTCCTCATGGAATAACCTATCATTCCTCTTCCGAAGATTGGCTCACTTGATCTTGGTCTAAAGTGTGCTGAAGATGTGCAAATTGTTGAACATTAGAAGCAACGAAATGTTGTACCGGCTGATCTCCTATTGGATCAAATGAGCACTTTTGTGTGTCTTGACATGTAAGTGAGTCTTCTTCAATAACAGTGGGTGGTATAAGCACAACTGGATCTGTAACTATAGTATGTTGTTCTTCTTCAGGAACTATGGTGTTGGGAAGAGAATCGGGTTGCAATTTCTCAACAAGAATAATATATATATATATAGATGACCCTCCTATATAAACCTTTGTTGTCTCATATGATGAACATCATACCTAAGCCATTCAACCCCTGGATACTCCTGTATTTGAACACTCTATTCCAGCTACTGGAGTCTCATGAAACATCTCCTCATACTACTAGTACTGATCCAAACGTCTCTATACGACTCACTGTTAATGAAGAAGATTCACTTACATGTCAAGACACAGGAGAGTGCTCCTTTGATCCAATAAAAGATCAACTGGTACAACAAGTAGATGCTTCCAATGTTCAACAACCTACACATGTTTGACACACTTTACACCAATTCACTAGTAAGATGAGTCAGTCTTCGGACGAGGAATGACAGGTCTATTCTAAGAGGAAGAAGAAGAATAGAGACCGACTCAAGCTCAGGAACTTATTCGATGATACACTAGTTACTACTGGCAATAGCACTCATCTAACCAATTTGTNATATATATATATATATATATATATATATATATATATATATATTAGATAGAAAAAAAGATACAGATACAATGTATGGGAGGGCCCAAGCATGACACCATGTCCGCACAAAAAACCACAAAAGGTTTCAAAATCAGAAAAAACAGAAAATACATTAGATACTAAAATAAAAAGTCTAACAGTGTCAAAATACATAGTATCAGGTGGCTAGAGAGCGACCCAATTTGGTCTTGCCTTTGCCTCTAGTTTTAGGGAAGGAGCAAGCTAATAAGTTGGTAAGATAATTGTCATTGCCAGTATTAACCAATGTATCATCCAATATGTTCCTGAGTTGGAGTCGGCCTCCATTCTTCTTCTTCCTCCTGGAATAAACCTGTCTTTCCTCATCCGAAGAATCAATTTGATGGGGTAGAGCTGAAGCAAAAGGAATACCAACCGTAGTACCCACAATAGGTTCTAGTATATGTGAAGTATGAGTTGCCTCTACACCGGATACTTCATGAAGAAGTGGAGCTACGAGGCCCTCCTGATTATCAGTTTGAACACTATCATTTGTAAGTAATAGTCCATCAGTATTATTTTCTATGGGGTTTGAAGGTGCCAACATCACATCACTCGCAGTAACAATAACAGTAACAGCAGGGGTAATATAATCAGACACCAAAATCTGTCAAGTGGTAGCTTTCTCTCTAGGAGGTATAGATATATCCTTAGAACCATCCTTATTTACTTGAATTTTAGATTTCAAATTATTATCAAGAGTATGCCCAAACATCTTACAATGAGAACAATAAGAAGGTCGATGCTCCATGACGATTTGTTGTCAATATCCATTATGCGTTGTGTCCAACCAGACTTCAGTAATATAAGACAAAGTAATATCTCTTTCCACAAGTATTCTGAACACAAAAGGTCTGATAAGGTTGAAAGTTAGTAGATCTAGCTTCATAGGGTCCCCAAGTATGACACCAATAAAGTAGAGAAACAGATGATGAAAAATGTGCAGCTTGAGACCAGGTAGACTAAACCATACCAGTACAGTAGGAGGTTCATGATTGGGGTCAAAATCAGAAGACCACTTAAGTAGTTTCATTGATTTACTAGCAATGTTAAAAAAAATTTTGGAGAAAATACGAGTGTAATCTTCAGACACGACTAACTGAATCAAAACATCTCACATCCATGAGCCTCACTTTCCACTTTCCTGCTAATTTGAGGTTATCAAAACTTTTCCTGATAACTTCCATAACTGGTGTAGATAGATAGATAGATATTTGGTTGTAAGGTTAAGATGTTACAAAGTTTGGATTTTGTTTGTGGACTTTCTTAAGTCCATGAAAGAGGATAAGGAAGCACGACAAAGTTTGGATTTTGTTTTTTGTCTTTGATATAAAAAGTAGGGGTGAAATGGTTAATATGCTAAACTGGCATTGGAATGAAAAATGTTTTCTCTTACATTACTTCTATAAGATCATTTTTTTCGTTGAAATTTAAATCTTCTGAGGTTATTGAATCCTTGGCCATCAAAGCATATATGTAATACATATGGTGACCATGATGGTTAAAAAGTGGAGGAAAGTATAGGAGCTACAAGAGATGATGAATGTGTTGATATTTGGATTGCATTTTAAGAATTGCTATTTTATTTAGGAAGTTTTGAAGTTCTGAAGATCGTCACATTAAAGTTTGATAAATTTATTTACATGAATAAAAATGCTATTTAGAAAGACGTTCATTTAGAAGCTTCAATTAATGTGCAAGTCACTGCCTACCAACTGCAAATATTATTCTGAAATATTTGGACAGTAAGAATAATTCAGGTAATAAATAAAAGGTTTATTAAGCAATCTTAAAGAGGAATGATATACCATCCATTAAATATAAAAATAAACTTAAATAAGGTCATAGTTTTATTCAAAAGAAGAGCTCTACGCAATGGGAAGGATAGATAAAAATTATAATGATCAATTTCACAATTATGGGATATTATTGTTACAATGTAATAAGTCGAGAGAATAGGAGGAAATTATGAATTCTTCTGCTTTTATTTATTTTAGGTGGTCATGTCGTTATTTTTTCTTTCTTTTTTTGCTCCTTCCTGATTAATGGTACTTGGACTGTTAGGAGTTTGAATTCTAAAATTAAGAAGATGATAAGCAGAAGAAGAATTGATAAAGAAAAACGAGATATTATTCATCTCCAAGAAAACATGTTTTAAATTTCTAAAGCTTCCATTTTGAGATCCACTAGTACAAATACAATTCAAAACTAAAAATTGCTAAATTCTACATCTTTTGATGACTGATAATCTGGTGAATTTTGTTTACATCAAAATTTATGTTCGACAGTGAATAGAAAATATACTTTCCTTTGGTCTGAACTTCATGCAATAGGTTCTTGGTGGCACTATCATTGGATGTTATTTGGGGCATTAGAAACTCCCCACCCCCCTTCCCGCGATATTAGCTGCAAGTGTCGCGTTACTATTCTCGCAGCACGGTGAACTGCAATTTTGTGCCTAAACCGAACCAAACTAGTTTTCTTCGCAGTTGTGGAGTCAACCGACCCTTATGGGCCACTCCTCACCATCCTCTTATACATATATTTGTATTCTTGATGTTTAGGGTTAATTCTTTTGGTGCTTTGTATTGAGACAGCCGTCGACATTTCTTCTTCCCTTCAAGGGTTATATACTAAGGTACAAGTCGTGTTTCGGTTGTATCTTGGTTCTCAAATGATGTGTATCTTCCCTATCCCCTTCCATATCTTCCCCACGTCGCTCCCAACCGCCCTTCAATGCTACAACCGCCTAGGACAGAATTTTGGTTCTTCTTTTCTGCGGCCCCTAAAAAATATTTGTATTCATGATATCTAAAATTTTCTTTTTTTTTTTTGGTGTTTTGTATCGAGACCGCCGCCAACGTCTCATCTAACCTTCGAAGGTTGTATCCTAGGGTTGCATATGGTGTTTCAGTTGTATCTTGGTCCTCAGGTGATGTGCATCTTCCCTATCCGTTTCTGCAACCTCCCCATGTCGCTCCTGACTGCCCAGGACAACATTCTAATTGTTGTTTTCTGCAGTCCCAGCCATCACAACCACAACTGTCCAGCACACAAACACAAATATCATTGTAGCCGGTATCCAACCATCCAATACTGCTGCCTCACCCAGAAAACCCCTTCGCCTTATTGTTTTCCTGCAGCCTCCAGCCTCTCTGTCATCTACCTCTTCGTTCTAGCATTGTTATCGCCCCAACTGTCCCTTGTTACAATTGTTTCAGCCCTCCTACCATGTCATTGTCGTCCAGGACAGCTAGGGAACACCTCCTTCCTTTTGCTCTGCCGCCACCCACTCCAACTCTTCACTGCCACCATCCAGGACAGCAACAACACTTGATGTCCCTGCATTTTCGCACCTCCCCCTCGCTACCACCAGAATTCCTTTGTTGCCACCACACCCACTAACCATACTGATCCATCTAGTCAACCTTCGACATCCTTGGGATACAGTTTAGTGGGGTTTGCTTACATCGTGTTGTTGTATTTTTCCTTTCAAGTGTGTTGGTTGTAACCATTTATTTGCCTTTCAGAAATAAAATTTATTTTCCTGTTGTGGTTTAAGTTAACCTTGGTATCATTTAGTATCAAAGTTAGTGTAATTCTAATCTCAACCTAAGGTTTCTAGCATCCGCTACACCTAAAATTTTTCTTTCTCACCCTAATCACCTTTACACGCCTCATTCCACCTACCCACATTCAAAACCTAGTAATGCCGCCTAGGAGATAATCGTCGGAAGCTTGATCAAGGGGAAATGACACGATGCCGTTTATGAAAAATTTACAATCAGATATCCGAAGATTTATAGGGAGGACATGTAATGGGAAACCCGCCAACTAATATCGAAGCTTACCATCTTCGAGAGGCAATCCAGATGGGTCGCCCATAGCCACAACGAACACTTGCTAAATAAAAGAGATTGAGTAAACCTCTTCCAGCATGGGAATTCCAAGGATAAAAAACCTTTACTTCGAAGATGCAACCTGAAATATCTGAGAAGTCTGAATTTTGAAGTAAATGTAGATTTACCATATTTCAACGGCCACATAGAGTCGGATGAGGTCATCGAGTGGCTCTTGACTTCGGAATGTATCTTCGAGTGTCAGGGCGTCTCACTTGATTAAATGATGAAACTAGCCGCCAGTACGCTGAAGAAAAGTGCATCATTTTGGTGGCAAAATCTAAAGTACCTATGTCAGCTAAAAGAAAAAGTTAAAATTACTACCTGGTCCAAAGTTCCTACCAGCTAACTACAGACCGGATGTTCAGACCCTAGCTTCAAAAGTTGAGAGACCACGGACAACCACCACAACTTACAGGCAATTTTCAACAAAGATTCATACAATCAGAGTATACCTAGAAGAACATCCAAGTTAACACTGCCTAAAGAGATGCTAGTTCAGAGGGGAAACCAAAGGACACCAACCAACATGCCAAAATTCATCCACGTCAGTAAAAGTTTCACGTGTCATGAATTTAGGCATACCGAACCAAATTGCAAAATCAGGAGATTGATCTCTTCACGGATCAGGGAGCGGTTGAAAAACAACCAATTATCTAGGAGAAGTAAATTTCAAAGAGGCTTCTCAGTTTTCAGCTCACAAGAAATAATCGCCAACAATTTCAGTTGACCCCAGGAGAGACACTCTAAGTGAGTTGATAGTAGCTGCTCTAAGAGGTAGAAAATCTCTGGTAATGCGTATTCATACAAATTATGAGGTTGTCGTGCCTCGAACTAGATTTTGCAGAAGTTTGGAGGAGCATCAAAAAGATTTGCATTGGATGTCCCAAAAGGCTGTGAGTTTGAGGAGTCGATGCTAGACATTGAGCAACTTCAGATAAAAGGATCTCAGACGTTTCAGATACACAGTCTATCTCCCGAGTTTTCCCTGTTGAAGAAGGTCTAGCTTGTCGAATATTAGAATATTTTGAGTTACTTCTTGAAGAAAAAAGTCATTTAAGTATTAAAATTGGTTCAACGATGTACCCCAAAAAGAGGATCATACAGGATTGATGAACTGTAGTGTTGGGGATAACCTCAAGATCTTTGTGGGAAAGAAAATCCTACAGTAAAATTCTAGTCCTACCAAAGAAGACGATGTTTCTCCTGAATGATTGCAAATGAGAGTGGCTCAAGCTGCCACAGATTTCATCCCCAAAGTTAAATCCTCCTTACATTCTTGTTTACTAGGGAAAATCGATCGAGTACGAGGAGTGGAAGAGAAAAGTTACGGAACTAGTGTCTCGAATGTTACTTTGGGAGAATCTATGATTATATGCAGCTACAACTCAGGTTGTGCTAAAAGCAGATGTTATTTATTCTATTAGGATGTACTTTGAAATGAAATTGCTGGCATAAGTGACTTATTGAGGAGTTACAATAACTCCACCACTTTTAAATGATCGATCTAACTACTATAAGGAGACAGAAGTTTCGATAGATAAATTCAAATCTCCTCCAACTCCACGAGACTGGCGTAAGAGCGACCGAGAGCCCTACCCCCTTCCGCTACATTAGCTACAGTATCATGGGACTGTTCTTCTGTCACTGCTATGGTGTCGCGACCGTGTTAGGCTGCAATTTCAAGCCTGAACTGACATGTCTAGTTGTCTTTGTTGTTGCGGAGTCGGCCGACCGTCCTAGGCCACTCCTCACTATCCACTTAATATATATTTGCATTATTGATATTTTAGAGTTAATTTTGTTTTTGGTTTTTTGTATCAGGGCAGCCGCCAATATCTCTTCTTCCCTTCAAGTGATGTATCATAGAGTTTTAGGTGGTGCTTCAGTTGTATCTTGGTCCCCATGTGGTGTGTATCTTCCCTATTCCCTTTCGCATTCTTCCCACGTTGCTTCTGGCCACCCTTCATTGTTGCAGACGCTCATGGCAGCACTCTGGTTGTTGTTTTATGCAGTTCCAGCCATCTGAATGTTTCATAAACCTATACATTTTCTTAAATCTTTTTGATATACATATGTTTGAAAAAAAGATTACTTGGTCAAATTTGAGAGAAGACAAGGTTTTCACTAAAGTGAACTGATTTCTCATTTCATCATTTCTAAGTTTACTTAATAATCTTCAATTAGAGTTTTATGATACCATTACCCCCCGATATTTAATAATGATATGGTTCCCAAATTGATATCTCGGGTATTCTAATCTGGTAAATTTTGGTTCAATATAAAAAGCTTCTAGGATTTAACCAAAATTGGTGGAATAGTTTTCTCACTCAAAAAAACCATCATGAAATTTAGGCCTTTGAGAAGGATCAAGAAATAGAAGGTTATGATAACATTTAGCTATTACTTCGCATTAAATTGAAGGTACAGGCTTCATATAGCATCAAAGGTATGAAGTTTTTTTTTTTTTTTTTT
>JXCR01126583.1:5094-27954 GCA_002079205.1 Phalaenopsis hybrid cultivar | reverse complement strand
AGGTATGATTTTTTTTTTTTTTTTTTTTTGGAAAAAGACAACACAACATATCGTACAAAGCAGCGGATAGAAGAATAAATTCAATATGTCCAAAATAAAAAATAAAAAATAAAAAGCTGGTTATCCAAATTTTCATTGCTTTCACAAATTTTTACAAAGATACTTTGGCAAAGGAAATCAGCAAAGATTGTCAAATGATTTAGACACAAAATTCAATATTTTGACGATTAAGGACGCATTATTTTCTGAGATAAAAAAGATAGGTTTTGATAGTTTTCTATCAGCTTTTTAAAGATAATGTGGGAAATCATCGAGGATGATTTGTTGTTTCTCGTGTTTAAAGGTCATCATAGTGCTAAAACATCTCTGAAAGATTGTGTTTTACAATAATACCTCGTTATTGAATAGTATAATTGTGAATTGCTTAAAAATTACAAATCTATCAACTAGCTTAATATAACATACAAGATTTTAACAAAGGTACTTTTCAATATAATTTCGAAGATCATTTCTAAATTATTGAATTTCTCTCCGGTCTCAAATAAGCATCACCAGTTGCATTATAACATCACGCAAGTTTATTCATTCTCGTTTCAAGAGAAAAGAGGAGAAAATTATTCAGGTTGAAAAGTCCTATGATGCATGCAATTAGAACTTCATTCTCATCGTTGTTGCTAGTAGGCATTTTCCACAAAAATCAATTCAATAGATTAAAAAGATCATTAGCTATGCCAATGTTGCTATAATCAGTAGAGAATTCAGCAAACAATTCATATTAATCAAGGGATTGCTGAAGGTGACCCCGTCCCTCTCCTTTTCCATTCAATCTCAAAGTTATGTGTTTCATAAATAATCAGATCTGCTGTTGATCATAAAAGGGTGCGGGGATGTAAATGCATTTAGATCAATTCTCCAATTATTAACATTCAACTTCATGTGATACTATGATTATGTGGTGTTCAACTCCAAAAAACAATCCATCTTAAAATAGCTCTATCATTTTTTTTTTGGGTAACATTTCAGGACTCAACATCAATTTCTAAACAACCTCCAGAAGGTTACTACCAAAGATAATAAGTTGGCCTCACATGAGGAGTATTCATTGGAGAACGTTTTTTAAGTTCCTAGGTCTTTTACTCAGTTTTAAACATATGCAGAAAGCTTTCCACATCTCACTTATTGAATAATCGATCAAACATGGAAAGTAAAAAGGATAATTATCTATCAAGAAGACATGGATTTATTCCATTAATTCAAATTTTTATACTTCTCTAAATTTGGGCTCTTGGGTGACTAAAATGATAAATTCTATTAGGAAAAAGAATTATGAGAAGGGTGTGTTAATGGGAAAGGTGTGGAACTTGTTAGTTGGAAAAATTTTTAAAGACTCAATAAGTGGTGGCCTCAATATTTCGGATCCAAAATTTTTAGGGTTTCTTTACTTAGAAAATAGCTTTGGAGATCCATTAAAGGAGATAAATCATCTATGGGGAGGGAAAAAGGATATAAGAGGAATTTTGAAGTAAAATCTTGAGTTAAATTTTATAAATAAAGAGTGGTGGATACTTTTTTTCATCAATGTCTCCCAGAAAGTCAATGATGGTAGTATGATCAAGTTTTGAAAAACAAATGCTTATAGATAATATTCCTCTTATTACAAAATTTAATAATTTAGTAGATTATATATGGGACAAAAAAGGGTAGCATCAGTTCTAAATATTCACTAACAGTTGGTTGGAGAGCTTACAATAGAAGTGAGTTGGAGCAATCAAATATTTATTGGAGAAAATCTCTTTTAATACCATGTGAAATAAACTTAACTAGGCCGAGGATGGAGAAAATATTTTTCTCAAAATTCTTTCTATCATTTTCTTAGAAATGATAGTGATTTAGCTGATAACTTCAACTAGATTTAGAATACTATAATTTACTCAAAGCAGCTATCATATGTTGGTTCACTTATCTATAAAAGATTCCCAGTAAGGTCAATCCTCTCTCTTGTGGTTATCTTTCTCCTCTCCCTCTTCCCTCTGATCTCTGGTTACTGTGCTCTATATGTAATTCTTGTACTCATTTTCGATAAAATAGCTTTCTCTTTGTGATTATTGGCTCTCTCATTTGCAGCTTATTGTGAGAAGTTTGAAATATTTGGGATTTGTGGCTTTCTGATTTATCTCCTCTGATTTTGTGAGTTGAAAATTGCGATAAAAATGAAAAATGTGGAATGGTGTTTTTATCTCTACTGATTTTTTGAGTGGGAATTTGATAAATGGATGAAAGTGTGCTTGATTTGTAGATAGCAATGTTTTGGGTGCCCTGTATGTAACCGAATGAAATGAAAAATATGGGATGGTCTTCTATCATTACTGCACTGATTTTTAAGTGGGAATTTGAAAAATGGATGACATAGGGTGCTTGAATTGTACATAGCATTGTTTCGGGTGCCATGTATGTAATTGCCTCAATTCAAAATTATGGAATGTTTATCTTTGATGTTTATGCGAGAATTTAAAAAATGGCTGAAAGAGGGTGCTTAATTTGTAGATAGCAGTGTTTCAAGTGTCTTGTATGTAAATTGCCTCAAATGAAAAATATGAGATGGGTTTTATCACTACCTTTGATGTTTGAGTGAGAATTTGAAAAATGGATGAAAGAGGATGCATGATTTGTAGAAGGGAATGTTTTGTGTAAATTACATATATGGCACTCAAAACTAATGAATTTATGCTTGACACAATCAAACCTTTCATGTTGGTGGTTGGTGGTCTGTAGGGGGTTGTGTGTGATTTGGAGAAGGTACTGTGGTGTGGTGATTGTTTGGTTTTTGGTGAAATGGTGGTTTTGTGCTATTGATTTTGGTTGTAGGTTGTTTGGAGGTGGTGGTGTGTTGTGGAGGTAAGTGATGTGGAGGTGGAGTGGTGTGGTTTGCTATTTATGTCGGTTGCAGGTTGTGTCGAGGTGGTGTTGTGTTGTGGAAGAAGGTGATATGGAGGTGGTGGAATGGTGTGGCGTGCTATTGATGTTGGTGGTGTTGAGGTGGTGGTGAGGTATGGAGGAGGTGGTATGGTGTGGTGTTGGTTATGAGGTAATAGGATGTGTCGATAAATAATGGTGGTTGTGATGCAGTGGTGGTGTTGCATATGTTTATGTTTCTTACATTTTTTTTATCTCCCATGAATTCATGTTTTTTTTAGTTCTTTGCATGCTAGCTGTTGTAAGGGCAAGGCAAAAAATCAGTTCATCTACTAGCTGGGATAAAGAGATAACATTAATATTACGTGACCTCTGTGTCGAAGAGACCGAGTTGAGAAATATGCTAACCACCTATTTTAACAAAGAAGATTGACATAACATAATAAAAAAGTTTAAAGAAGCACGGGGAGAGAGTATGATGGAATGCAATTTAAGAATAAATGTAATCAATTGAAAAATAACTGAAAAATATAGAAAAAGCTAAAACGAGGATCCACAAGCTTAGGTTGGGATCCTATAAAGCAAATCATAGATGCTTCTGAATAATGGTGAACCTAGAGATTGGATGTGAGAATATTTGAAATGTAAAATCATTTTAAAGCTACAAAGAATTCATTGATCAATCTAAAGATTTACTAATTGATTTGTAAGTGGGGTCAGCTGCGAGAAAAAATTCAAATTCAATGACATTGACCCTGAGCTTGAAGATAAGTTGGGTCGCACATTTTGTGGAGTGGTGGCCACAAGAGTGCAAGCATCTGCGCCAAGCAAGAGAGGGCAAAGAGCCCGATCTGAGTATTTAGAAGCGGAGCAATCTGCTAGGTTCAATGAAGGTTTCAACCCCAACCTACATAAAGTATGATCTATTATTTGATCCAAACGTTCTCGGGTTGAGAAAAAGAAAAAAGAATGTGTCGTTTTCATCAGAATTCAATTCTCCCAATTGGTGGTTTCATGCTCCAGTGAGCTTAGTGGGTTACATGAAAATTCTATTCAGCAGTTTATGAGGAGTTATGGAAGTACTGCAAAAACTGATGAGGCCATGCTGTTTTATTTGTTCTCCATGAAATTGTTGGAAGACCCTACGAGGAAAGAGTTTTTCATATCAATGAAAGCTGACCGTAGGATGAATTACTTAAGATATCATTACGACAATCAGGATGCGTGAATTTTTTAGTTTTATTTTATGGACTAATTTATATTATTTGGATTTCAATTTTTTTATAAATTTGGACAGCTTCAAATTATTTCTTACAGTACAGTGTTCATTATATGCCATCTTTTTATGTTAAATGCTGTTAAATCTGATTCAGTCTTCTTTTATAGTGATATCTGCTTATACAATGAATATCATGGATAGAGAAGACGCAAGAGAAAAATTACAGCTGCATTATGTTTATTGTACAAATATTACAACTCATATGTTGCTCGATCTCCCTGCATGACTTCTACTTACATAGGCGACAAGTGGGTAAGGGAGTTGCTTCAGGGTGAGACCGCACAAGGTTTAACATGTTGTGAATGACGAACTATTTTAATTGAATTGTTTAAGGAATTGCACATAAATCATGGTCTGCATGGCTCATCCAGGATGATTTTAAGAGAGGTGTTAGTTATAACACTATATAATTTATCACAAAGTGAGTCCATGAGGAGTGTCATGGAACACTTCCCAATACGCTTCCAAATCTATCAGCGGATACTTCTAAGTTGGGTAAAATACTCTGATTAATTTGTCCTCAAAAGTTATCATCCCCGAAGACCCTATATTCCAAAGCATATCTATGCAGATTTCACAGGATCACAGTTATGTGTCATATTTTAAGGTAGTTTCATGTATTCATATTTCCCTAAATTTATTTGAACACAATGTCTCTAATATATTTGATAACTATTTTAGGATTGTATTAGAGCAATTGATAGTACACATGTTGATGCGCATGTTTTCAAAAGTGAAAAGATTGCATACGTTGGACAATGTAGATCACTGATACAAAATATGATGGTTATATATGATTTCAATATGGGTTTCATATTTGTGATGGTCAGATAAGAATGCAATGCACGTAACAGTCGCATTTTCAAATTTGTTACGATAACTCATAAGTATAACTTCTTGAAGCCTCCATCAAATTAGCTCAAATATTAACAAATGAAATAATAATATCTTGTGCAATACTAATGATTTTATTTATAATAAGGAAATATTATTTAGTTGACGCTTGATATACATTACAAAGAGAGTATTTCAAACCCTTTCCTGATATCACAGTCCTGATTTTGAGAGGGCTAGCAATGTCACACGGGGTAGAAAAGAGATGTTCAACAAAAGACATATGAGATGTTATTCAAAGAACATTTGGAGTTTGAAAGAAGAAATGAGTCATACTGCGTGATAAAGGGAACATATGTGTTCTTGTTGCTACTTAATTTGTAATGTGTTATGTATATATTTATTGTTTGGTGTATCAATACTTTTAAAGAAGTGATAAATATTTTGAATCTCAATTTTACTTATAGTTCTTATGCATGTATTCTTTCCCACCATAATGGTCGATGAGGCAACCATGGATGTAATATTTAATATAATTATTTTATTGCTTGCTTTTTTTAGGACTATAATGAGACATTCGACCTTAAAGGTTCTTATGGATAGCTTATATGTCATTATTGGTTCTTGTCATATGTGAAATTTCAATGAAGACAATCAAATTTCTCTCGTTTTTCAGTGTTATGATATTTGAGGTTCTTCTGGATAGTCTTTTTTTGTGACATGCATATAAAACTCATACAAGTTAGGTATTACGTAGGTTAAAGACAACCAAAAACCTTTTTTATAAGTTTTGTTGTCTTTTTGTAGTTATAGATTCGTTGGTTATCTGTTGTGTTCTCTGAGATCTTACAACTACAAAAAACTTTAATTTATTATTTCTATTATTCATTTTCGCTAATGTTGCATCTAAGAATATGTGCTTTGCAGTTTTAAGCCTTCAAGAATGATGAGTTTGAGAATTTCCAGAACCTCTAGAGCATCATACTGCTACTGCAGACTACAATGTTCGTTGCTTACTTCGCGACAGCCACATGACTATGGGAGACAGTTTTACAAGTGTCCGAGAAGGAGCAGAATGTTGCGACTTCTTTAGGTGGGCGAATGGGTAGAAGGATTCCACTTGATCAGACATAGAGAGTTTCATTCGAAAACAACTTACCGTGTGACATAATCAAGTGTATTTTAAAAATGATATTATCATATTATTAATTATTATTTTAATAATCTTTTTTTTTTTAATTTTGATTGTCGTTCTACTCACTGTTTAGTGAAGTGTCTATTTTTTACTTTGTAATGTTTGAACAGAATATTTGTTTTCAAGTATGAAATGTGTTAGTATTAACAATTTTATTATAAACAACATTACAATATAGGGGCAAAAAGATCATTTGTTCAGAAACAACTGCAGCACAACTGTTTCAAAAGAATAAAAAATAAATAAACTGTCAGCTTATCAGCTACAGCTTTTGCACAGTAGATTCCTGCCAAAGTTGTTGCGCATCAACTTTTAAATAAGCTACAGCTACCCCAAACAAACACTAAGAGTCTGTTTGGGGCAACTTGTGCATTTCAGGATAAGCTGCTTATCCTGAAAAACGGCCCGCGGGCCCACCGCAAGGGTCGACCCGCGGCCCGCGTTTAGTGTAAAAACTCAAACGCAGTTTCGGATAAGCTGGCGAAACGCGCGAACCAAACGGTACAGCGGCGTTTTGAAAATGCCGCCCGCACTTATAAGCTGCCCCAAACGGACCCTAAGTGTGTATGGTTTATCTTAAGAGCAACTTTCATCTTTCTTTGAACATTTTGATTCATCAGCAGTATTTAGAGAAGACTTGAAAAAAATTTGATGTTAAAACTTGCTTATGTAGCATCCAAGCTATGTTTGAAAATTGGAAAAATAATCATATTGAGGATGATCTTAGGATCTATGAGATACTACTTTCATTGAGGTTATTGGTCTATCAAAGAGGAAACAAAAATTGCTTTGAAAGAAACAAGAATGATGACAAACACATTTTTCCTAATATTGTTACATTAACCAACTTTTGGATATCTTCATCTCAAACGGCTAAGGATGATGACTTTAAAAAACTATGATGGAATTGAGCATCCACGAGAATACAAAAAAGTTATATGTTCTGTCATTGCAAACTCTATTTGGCTATCTTACCAATTTCTTTTATTCATTCTTTTATTTTTTATATTGTTGTTGTGTCATAACTTTTTAATGATTAAGGGTCTTCATTTAGCTTTTTAAAAAGATAAAATTAAAAAAAGTTAACCATAATAAATAAGAAAAGAGGGAGATGAGAATAATTCAACTTTTTTTTAAGAATAATAAAACTTGTCCATTATTTCAATGTGCAATCAAAATAATAAAACGCAACATTTTTGTAAAATTTCCTCAAAACCAAACAATCAATAAAGATTGAAATACAACCAATCTGACAAAGATTGCATTTACACACATTATGCTTAAATTGTTTATCCAATCCTAATGCACATATATAATAACTCCAAGAGTCAACCAAATAAATTACAACTCTTATCCATTCTTCATTTGGAGGAATCACTTTCAGCTATGTTTCTAAACCCCTCCAATACAAGGGAGTGCTCTATTCCTTGAGCACTCCCCTTCAAAAACACTCTCCTAAATGGTCCCAATAACATCAAGGAAACACCACTTAAACACCAAAAAAGTAAACATGGTCAAAAGGGGAAAAAAAGGCTGCTCAAGTTTCTTTGCTCTCCTAAAATCTTAAAAAATTTCTATCGTTTATGTTGTATTTTGATCCAGCACACAAAATCAAACAGCCATTTTATATGATTTGTCCACAAGATTTATTATACCTTGGAATATTACATATTTATAGATTAAGGGATCAAATGGCAATCTAGATATGGGATCAAAATAGCAAGCTATTGAGATCAGGCATGATTAGACAAATTTGATTACCTTGGGAATCACATCTCGCAAACTTGGAACATAAGCCAACCCTGGTTTGTGCATTTCTCATTTTTTAAGTTGGACGCTTGGGATCTGTGCAAATAAATTATTAGCTCTCAATGTAAGCAATCTTGGAACTAATGACTTCAAGAAACCACCTTCAGCAGAGTTGTTAGCTGCATGTGAGAAGGTATTTTCAGGTACATAAATTATAAAAGTTACTTTGAGCTTCTTCTTTAATTGGAAACAAGTGTAAATGGGTTTTAAGATGGGTTGGTGAGTATCCCTATCCTTTTACATCATTTGTGGCTAATTTGATAGTGAACTAGAGCATTTCTCCTCTCTTCCGAATATTTGTGTCTATTGCTCCCATATTGTTTAATATTTTTTGTATTTAATTTTGATGCATCATATTTCGCTCCTAGGAAGGTGCTTTTTTAGCTAAGGCATTACATTATTAACAGAAATTAAGTAAAATTCAATCAATATATACCTAAATCAACTAAGGTGACCTACATATGTCAAAAGCTTTATTTGGTTTATCTTATTCACAAAAATAAAGTTTCAATTTAATATATATGTCTTCAAATAAATTTGTACAGTAAGAAATGGTTAGAACCATGCCATAGCACCATAATTAAAGAAAAACCAATGTTAGAAATTAATTAAGAAGAACAAGTTCTTTAAGTCTGATGTCTGGTCCAACATTTCAAATATCTTCAACAATCTAGAATATTCTTCTTCTATTCATAATTAAAAGATCCAACATTTTCATTATCTTAAACAGCATAGAGTATTCTATTCATATTCATAATTTAAACATGAATTGGAACATTGACAACCTATAAAAACAAAGTGTATCTGCATGCTCAAATTTTCTGATTGGGAATTCACTTGAATGATTCTTATAAAGCTCTTGCAAAAATAAACAAATTTCGAACTCATTAGATAAAGACAAATTTCACAAGGTTTGTCACAAAACCTAGAAGAAAAAATGTTACATATTCAAACCACAAAAGAATATTAAGATAAATCGTGACAAGGAACTATAGATAAAATCCGAAAAACAAAAAAGAAAAAAAAATGCAGGCTACAATTTAGCCATCATAAAGGATGGAGACATTTCAGCTATCGAATTCCTGTGAATGGGTTGACAGATAAATGGAGTATGTACTAGTAAATGTGTCGATTAAGCAGGTTTTGTTTCATTATATTTCAGTCCCCTTCCATAAAAGTTCAGCCAGGCCAATAGGAATTGTGCAAAAATCTGGGGAAAGCACATAAATATTCATATTGTTTATTGTCCACGAAAAACAATATAATGATAATTTCAGAAAGAAAAAAAATTTGAGCATATATGAAAATATTAATGAGCATCTAATAACTAAATTGAGTGCTAAATATACTAGTTAAGAAAAAAATAATAAGACGTAATGGGTCAACAGTACAATATAGCATGATGCTAAAACAAACAACGCACTAACCTTAACACGAACAACTCTTTTAAGGCTTCATAGCCATTAAATGCAAAGCGTTTCCCTACCTTCGATGTTACCATTGCTGCAAGACGTGAAGCAAACAGATTATAACTAAATCTGATGACAGATAATGACGTTAAAAATCATTGTAATATATCAATCATATCATCAATAATGTCAATTCATCATCAAAATCAGCAATGCTTAAATTCTTTTGCATTTCATATTCAACGTTTAAAAAATAAAATAGAAGCATAAAACCATGCTTAGCCTATCTGAAAACAAATATCAAGACAAGCCAGCACATTTTCATAACAGAAATCCCAGTGCTTTACAAACTCAGTACATCTCATCATCAAAATGCTAATCTTTTTTCATATTATGTTGGCTGATTTACATACATACCACTCAATTCCTAAGTATTTACATATCTAAAACCTAAACTTCCATTTTTACATATATGCCACCTTACCTATGCATGAAAAATATGTTTTTCACTTTTAAAAAGTCAAAATAATGGTATTTTTATGTGATATGAAAGATTTGGGTGGTATATATGCAAAAAGTAAAATGTAGGTGTTAGATATGTGAATACATGGGAATTGGGTGGTATGTCTGTAAATGCCCCTGCCTGCTTAACTGCATCTTTAAACATGGTCCAAAGTGCACCAGCGTTAACAAGCTAACATGCAGGCAAACGTGAATAACCAGATACATTTCCTACCATATGCAATCATTTTTTTGTGGTAAGGAATCAATATCTGCAAAAGATGTATGTATGTTTTATTAAATTTTCACATTCATAAAGAGTGATAGCTACTGCATAAATAAATGGCTCCCACTCCTAATCTTATCTGTTTCTAAAAGAATAAATAATTTGGCGTCATTTAACAAATTCCACCCATAAGTACAGCATTACTATGGCGAACTTTAAAATATTCAAATACTGATAAATAGGCATTCCCCATAGAAACATAATTGCAGCGTGGGACGATATAAAGTAAGTTTACTCAAATATGAATACTATATAAAGACTGGTATCCATACAGCTGCATCCATTAATTACATCCATAAGCCAATAATAGAGCTTTCATAATTTTCATTATCAACTAAGAAACGCATCAAAAGTAAAATATAGAAATAAGCTGAAAGAACAATGATATATGTTGATAACAACAACAAAACAAGAACTTAACAACAATAAATGAGAGGTCTTGCATTTTCTGAATTTATAACAAATCTCAACTCAAAAGAAATCGGATCACAAAATTTTTAGAAACAGAGAAACATAAATAATAAATAATCAGGCCATTTACATACATACCGTACAATTCTTATGTATTTACATATCTAACAACTGAACATTTGTATTTACATGCATACCACACAGATCTTTAACATCACATAAAAAATACCACTATTACTATCTTTTTAAAAGTGAAATACACCTTTTCATGCATAGGCTCACAGATGTCTTTCAAGTCATGAATCCATAAAGGAGCAACCTGAAGCACTCCATGGAAGGAATTCATTTAAGCTCCATAAGAAAACACAAGCAATAATTATGTGACTTGCAAGATGCAACAACCATGAATCACTGAAAATTGACAGAAACAAACCTTCATTCTCAAGCCCATAAATTTTGAATACCATGTTCCATCAGATTTCTCCATCATATAATTCACAAATGAAGTCATGACTAGAGATAAAAAGATAAAATTCATACTCTAAAGTTGCTACGCACATTGGAGAAATTATTGCATCAGGAAGGGCCACATGCCACGTGGCGATTTGGGCCCACTGACATACACGGTTCGTGCCCAATTGTCACGTATTGCATCAGGTGTTTTGATACAATAATTTTTGGCACACTGAGTGACCGGCCAAAGTCAGCATTGATTTACAGTAATCTTAATGACAGGTTTTAAAGAAACCAAAATGAATCAACCCTTTAATGAAGCAACTTCAGTTTAGAATTGGCACCTATAATTTACACACAAAACTTCCCAAACAAGGAGAGAACAAAAATCTTTTTAATTAAAAAAAGAAACTGAAGAATACTCTACGGACTTACACAAAAGAGCGTCGAGGGCCCTCATACTCGCTATGGGATTGTCCTCCACCAAGCAAGTAAAAGCCGATATCTTGTCCACCGAAGTACCCGACCTAGCCGTTGTCTCCAGCAGCCTCATATCCCCGCTCTTCTTCCTTGTCGCCTCATACTCCCTCGTGTACTGACCCAGCAACCTCTCCGACAAGTCTTTCTTCTTCGCAGCCAAATCCTTGAGCTCTTCGATCCCCATCACAGGCAATTTCTTCCCTTCATCTCCCAAAAGCCTCCTTTCGAGCTCCTCCGCATCAACGTACCAATGGCCCGAGAGCGACGTGGCTTTCATAAGAGGAAGCTTTGGGTCATTGGATTTTTTTTCATCGAAATCATGAAAGGGATTGATTTGTAAGGGGTGGGGCTTAGCCTTGGCCTTGACCTTGGGTTTGGTTCGGGAAGTTTTCTCTGAGTATTTGCCCTTTTCCCCGTCATCAAAAGTAGATTGGTTGTCAATATACGAGGGCTTGAGAGGTCCAGATTTACGGAAATCGGAGTCGTCAAATCCTCCACCGCCGCCGCCGGATGTCGA
The DNA here is from genome assembly GCA_002079205.1 of Phalaenopsis hybrid cultivar. NCBI lineage: Eukaryota > Viridiplantae > Streptophyta > Magnoliopsida > Asparagales > Orchidaceae > Phalaenopsis > Phalaenopsis hybrid cultivar. The sequence continues at coordinate 15,867 of JXCR01126583.1, read as the reverse complement.
AGACAGAGGGAGACAAAGCCCGAGGGAGGAAGCGAAGGACGATACGTCGGATTTGATGTGCTCGATCTCTTCGGCGGTGGGCTTCGTTGGTTTTGGAAAAGCCGGCATTGCGTCGGCCGAAGCGATGGGAAAGAGATGGTGAAGCAGAGGAAAAGAGTGGCGCAGCAGAAGAAGGGAGGAGAGGATGAGCTCGATCTCTTTTAGGGCAGTAAAAATAAAGCTATATTTTTCGCCGACATCGAATATTCCGCTTCGAGTTCTTTCAATTTTAGGTCGAAATAAAGAAATTATAGTATTCATGTAAGGGTAAATTTTTAAAAGAGGCGAATGGGTGATCAGAAGCTCCAGAAAAATATGAAGGAGCAGACGCAGAAGAATATTATGCGTTTTAATTTTTTTTAAAAAAAAGTGGAACAAGGGATTAATTCACTAGATAGTATGGACAAAATTATTCAAGCACATTTTCAAAAATTAGTAATTTGCATTAAGTATATCTTCATTTCAATGACCCGCTCTAAGAGTCGAACATGGAGAGTAGGTCTACCAACATGTAAATGCTCCCCACTTTTAACGGGTGTAAATATCTTAGTATTTTAACACGGGTGGGCTTTATGGGCATATTTAACACTTTATACAAATTTGATAGCATGGGGTCTTCTAGAGAGTACTGCAAAAATGCAGCTGACTCCATAAGTAATGATAAATATTGTAAATGTATTCCTGAGTCTGATGTATCAGGTAGAAAAAATATAAAATATACGGTTTAAGATGACACAAAAAAGTAGAATAATTCAATGCATTGTAAGATTATCTATATAAGGCCAATCTAAACTAATGAAGAACTATAATAGTATGAGATTGAGAGTGACTCATTCTAAATTTTGTCATGACCTCTTCATCTTTGAGTGGATGGACATACTCATTTATCTCTAGATGTCTTTTGAATAAAACATCACACCAATCTGATCAACTAGACCAGTATAAGTCTAGGCCAACGAAAACAGGGCCAATTAGGGTCTTTCTGTCAACTATAATGGCAAGAATAATTTATATATCTTGTAGCACGATGGTCATCTGACTTGCAAAATAATAAAAAATTATTATCACATTATTAACTACAAATATATAAATAACATAAAATTTAATACGTACGTATATTAACAAAAGGTAGATGAAACTTAGTAGTCAGAGGGCACCATTGCTCCACCATTGCAGTTATCAAATGATGGTCAAGTCAGATAAATTGTAAGTGTTGAACAAAATCAAACCTTTCAATTTGTAATGCTTGAATGAATTGTGGGCATCGAACTGACTACACAAATGTTCAATGTACATGAGTGGTCTCTCAAGTATCATCCCTTATGGTCGCAGTTATTATAAAATTTACATTGGTGTGTACTATTTATTCTTGTTTTATTCATTATATTTATAATCATATTGGATCTTGGTCAACCACAACATCTTTTAAATAATGGAGAGAGTAAAAGTAGCATACCTTGCTAATGATTGTATTGGGGTCATACATCATTCTTTGGTATCGTATAAAATAAAGCCTTGCATGTCTGTCTATAAAATTCTATTAAAAAATATTCCAACAAAAAAATTGTATGGTCTAAATTTCAGGTACCAAATGCTGCAATTGAATGTACACAGAGGACATCATATATTTGTGGCTTTTTACATGAGTAAAAACACTGGTCTGATGAGATAATATCCACTCAAAATACCCTGCAGCTCATATAAAAAAACTTGATACTCGAGTAGGTTGATACAAATGGCTGTAGAAATTGTTGGGTTTCACGTTTGGATCTTTACAGTCACTCTTGTACGAAGAATAAATATTGTATTGTTTGATTCAATCCACTATAAAATATTGTTCGCACATTTTAGAAATAAAGAAACTAAATGAATATGTCATACCTTGGATCATGAGGCCTATGTCTTAGAACATCATTAAAATATTCAAAAGCATTTATTGTCATAGTGTCAAACCTATAAGCCCCATCATGCACCAATGATCAGTTCTTAATGTTCCCGCTAAATTAGCAAAACAAATGTTTTCTTTTTAACATTTTATATTTCACACATGTGTTTGTTGAATGTATACTCGTCATCAGTGTTTCCTGCCTAGTTCATTTATCACATTTCATATCAACATCAGTAATCGCAAGTCAACGTAATATTAACTTCCATCGTATAAAACAAAGAAAAGTAAGACTTCTCATAACTCTAGAATATTAACTTTATCGCCATTCTATGTGCATCTCTAGCCTTAATATAGATAATATAAAACGTTTTGATTCCATACGTCTAATAATTTCTTTTGGCTTAAATTGAGTTTTTGTCAAAAAATAGTACCTGTGTAATGACAAATAAATCTTGAGATACAATTTCAAAGACTGCTCTACATAATTGGATGGGTACTCATATGTAGCCACCAATGACAGGGACGTGTTGAGTAATCGTATTGCACGCATTGTACGGTTAGCCTTTTTTCTTATGTGATGTCTTTCAATACTTAATATTTTTAATAATGGACCATCTATTTAATACACACTAAACATGCTATTTGTAATAAAATATCATCCCATCTTCAAAACCATATGGAATTATATCTTCTTCAAATATGCATAATTGGATGGATGGAGTATCACAATTGTCTGCTGCGTCTCACTCCCCGGTCGATCGAGTTTGATTAACATGCTCATTATTCTCTCTCATCGAGTTAAGAATATTTGCATTCAATATTGATTGTCTGTATAATATATCATGTCGACTCTGTCTCGCATTCTGATACACACACCATGACCATCTTCAACTTCTGACTCGCTTCAGTCTTTGCTTGCCCCACTGTCCATAGTTTGATATCCACTTTCACGAATATCCATACATGAACCTAACAAATGGTTCTAAGATGAAGGGTTAGACATTTTTGTTGATATAAGGATGAAATGAATGTGATAGGTTTAAGTACTGACATAGAACGTTGTCAACCATTGCTAGATCATTCAATTTTGAATGTGCTCAATGATTATGGAGTGGGTCTGTTTGTCAAATAATTTATAGAAATGGAGTTACAAGACCCGACTTGTAATTACACAATTTTTTATATTCCAAAATATGACGAAAAACTTGCACAATTTATATTTAGCGACTAGTGTGAATAAATGAAATGTTATAAAGTATAGAATAGTAGCTTTCACACTAGAAGTACTACACAAGTATACTTATCATTTCAAGTAATATAAAGTTTTTTATAAAAACCTCAATATCGATCCCACATGGAAACTGTAATTCTTTGAATAAACTTTTAGTGAAATTTTTACTTAAAACTGCAGAAATTAATATAGAAGATATAATAGCAATTTTAGATGTAAAGTTACTAAATTTCTACAAGTTCAGTTTAAAACTAAATGTAAATGCAGAAATTCTAAATTATGCTAAAGTTCTAGTTATGAAAAGAATCTTTCCTCTTGTAATGAGTTCATAATTTGTGTTAGAATCAAAAGGTTTAAAAGTTAAAATGATGTATCGTGACAATATGAACATACATATTCTTTATCCTCTCCCGAGTGCATAAAGAACATTAGTTAATCTAAAGTAAGTTCTCTATTGTATGGTAGTGCTGAGTAGATTCTATCCTCTTACTTCTATATTACCAATTGTGCCATCTCTATAGTATCTACCAGGGACTTCAGGTTCCTATCACCCTAGAAAATCAATTTTATGTCTATCAAAACTTTTTTCCCTCTCTATTTGCACTCTCCTTAGATTTTGGCCACTCTCCTCGTAAGGTTTGTGTGGTACTTACTGGTTGAGTGAAATAATAGCCCTCCCGAGTCATTATTTTTCGCAACGGATTTTAACAATACAAGAAAGTTTGCAAAGAAAACGAAGAACCAGTGAAAATATCATCACAATTTTGAGAATAAAAAAAATTCTAAGCAAATCAAATCCTCCACATGATTATTTCTTATTACAAGGAGAAAGAAAAGGAAAATTACTTAGAATTCATGGGGATAACAAAACAAAACATGATTTATATTAAAACTTAAGTTCACAACATAAAACTAATGCAAAAATACAAATACATATCTCAAACTCCTCCCCAAGCATTCCTTTTAAGTTCCCTAACTTCCTTGACTCCATTAAACTCTTACAAGACTTACAGCACTTTAGTGGTAGCCACCCATTCTAATGGAGGTCTACACTAATCACTCTTGCACACACTTGCACACATTAGCACCTTCTATCACTCTAGCACTCTCTTTTCATTTGAACTTCATCTCTATATGTAAAGCTTTGAAAATCATCAAGGGTTGCTTCAGACACCTCTTCAAAATTCGACCAAATTCATTGAATAAAAGGGGTAACAATTGCCGGCCTAAACCCAAATTAATTATAAATGATTTTTTTTAACAACAATTATATTCTTTTAAAGATATAGATACATTATTTGTATGGAATCAATGTGAAGTATTCACAAATATGCATTTAAGGCAACGACGATGAGGTGAGCATATTAAAGATCATGAATTAGATATACATTTATCACATAAGGAAAACAAATGTAGTTGCAAATGCAAAAAATATAAAGATAATTGGTAGTAAAAAATTTGTAGTTTTACTAGTTAAAGGTATGTAACGCTTATAATTATCAATAGTGCCATCAAATGATGAAAGTTTTAAACCGTTGAATTAAATGCTAATTCAGTCAATCTAGAATGATAGAATACAAGATGTATTATTGCATGATGCTGAGTTTACAAAAAAATTAGATGAGAAAATGCAGGTCAAGTGGAAGAGTATGAAATTGATGAAGAAAAACTGGTGAGTACAAAAATAGAATTTTGATGATTTACCAAAGGAAATTTTGCATGAATTACAATACTCAAGGTATGCAATAATTCAAGAAAGAAATAAGATGTATCAGAAGCTCAAATGAATAATCTAGTGGCCAGGGTTGAAACACAGTATAGTAAAGTTTCTGGCAAAATGTTGTACTTATCAAACAAAAAGATGAATATCAAAAGTCTAGTGGACTATTGCAAGCATTATCAAACAAAGAATAGAAGTGGGAACTCATTGCTATGGATTTTGTGATTGGATTACTAAGATCAAAACAAAGTAGGAAAGAATGATCCAAACATAATAAGTTTTGCATAGACTTTGTGTGCTTAATTTTGGTGGAAACTGAGAGATGCACATCTCCTCAATAAAAGAAGATAGTTGATAAAGCGACTGATATTTAATCATGATAGAATGAGAGCAGTTCAAGAAACACAAAAAAATTGTTATGATGCTAAACATTGACCAGTGGATTTTTAGGCAGAAGAATTTATTTTTCTTAAATTTAGTCCTATGAAAGGTGTTAAAGGGTTTGAAAAATCTAAGAAGTTGAGCCCCCAGTATGTTGGCCTCTATAAGATTTTGAAGAAGATTGAAAGGTGGCTTATAAACTTGTCTTGACAGCATTTCTATATGGAGTACATAATGTGTTTCATATATTTTAACTTCAAAAATATATTGCTAATGAGAATAGCAAGTTTGTGGACTATATAGATATCTAACCTAATGTTACCTTTGTAAATGAACCTGAAAGAATAATAGACTATGATGTAAAACAACTTGATGATTGAGACATTCTTTATATTCATGTATTGCGGAAACATGAGTTTGAAAGAGATGCTATATGGAAAAAGGAACAAGAAACGAGAGAAAGATACCCACAACTATTTAATTAAAGTATTAATTATGTTTTCATACTTTAAATATCGAGGTCAAAATTTATTTAGAAAATGGGAGATTGCAATAATTATCTTTTAGATTTTCATTAACTTAAAAAATGAAATTTACTTGGTTACAATATCTTTTGAATGAATCTCTAATCGCGTGCGCGAATCTTAAAAATAGAACTCCATATCTTTGTCCCTTTACTCAATGTGAGAGATCGAGAGCTAAGAGAGCGATGTATAGAGAGAGTGAGAGTGAGGAGAGGAAAAGGGAGAAGGGAGAGGGCTAAAGGGAGCGAGAGGGTCGCTGAGCGATTTCGGTAAGGTGTTGTGAGGCATGACCATAGGGAAGGAAGACCGAGCGACTCAAGTTATTCTTCCTCGTGCCCATTTACAGATCTAAAGCATAAAGGGAGCATGCCCAAACATAAGGAAAAGAAAGAGAAGAGCGGTGTGCGCGGCTTTTCCACTATCATGCAAATGCTTTCAACCCCCAAGAGGTGCTCGATTAAGTAATTGTGAGCTCTATTACGAAGAAAAACTCGCAAAAACTTACTTGGGTGTGAGAGACGCTCGACTAAGGGTCTTTAAGCTCAATTTTGAAGGGAAAAGGCTCGCAACGAAGGGAATTGAGGATTTCCAACTTAGTTCAGAAATTTGAAACTAATTCTAATTATTTACACTAAATTTGGTTATAAAAATTGATTTCAAGTCAATTAAGATGAATTTTCAAAAATTCTACATGAAGGTTTTTTAATTTTTGTTAAAATTAACCTAAGATACTTGGGGAGAAGACTAAATTAGAAAAGAAAGAGTGATATTTTTGGTACTAAAGCTTATTTCAATAACTAGTGAATATATTGTTAACTTTGAGTGAAATTATGCCAGATTTCTGAAACCCCTATGTTAAAACATGTAATTGCAAGGAGAGAGAATTTAGACATTTACTTTACAAAATAATTTGAAAAGTTTCTTAATAATAAGTATAAGAATATACAATAACAAAATAAAACTGCTAAGTTGGAATTCAAATGAGTGAATTTAGCGCAATGAAAAAAAATAATTTAAAAGAGGAAAAGAAACATTTAAATATGAAGTGATAAATAATAACTTAATTAGATAAAAGACAAATGAAAATGTCCGAGTTAGCATTAATATGAAAGAAACATAGAAATAAATAGAGAGCGATCAAAATCAATGTGCTATTATAGATGCACCAAATGACTAGTTGACATTAAAGAACAAGATAACCGACTCTAATTAACATGTAGATAAATATATTTTTATATTATAATATTTTATTTTATTTATTTATTTTTTGCTTACCAAAACATTTATACTTGCTTTAACTCTTTCCAATGCTTCTTTTAAAGGTACCAAATTTATTTTTTTTAAAAGTTAAATAAAATAAAAAAATAAAATATTATATAGATATATATATAGGAAATAGATTTTAAAAAAGATTATCAAATATAAACTTTTAATATACAATTAGACGTTGGCACTTAATTATGAGTGTTTTAAGAGAACCAAATAAAGTAACAATAAAATTAATTTTTTTTCCACTTATTTTTTTGCCTATTGTCTTTTTATAAAAACATTTTAAAAAATGTAAATAATTATAATTTAAAAGCATTTTACCCACTGAGTAATTTAACTCGTATTTCTATTTGCTAATATATATATTTTTTTTTCAGGAAAACCTTATTTAGCATCGATGGATCCTTAAATTATACGCATAGATGCACAGGGAGATAGATACAACATTTTAATTTATTTTCTTTATTAGTTGTAAAAGTTTTGAGCTGTTGTAAATTAAAATTTTATGAAATAGAAAAACAATTTTATGTTTTAGTAGAAATTAAAATATTTAAATAATTCTTCGTCCGCCTGACCTTCCATTCACATCTTGGCATTTCAAGCTCTCATATTGGGAAAAAATTTACGTACGTAAGACCCCTTGTAACTTTCATGTAACCTATCTGCTTATGCTGTGGAGATTATATAAGGGGTATAAGGGGGTTATATCCGTGTTATACCCCTTGTAACTTCCATGTAACCTATCTGTAACATACAAATAAATTCTTAATATATGAAAAAAAAAAGCGCGAAACTAATTTGTAGGTTACAAGGGGGTCTACAACGCACGCAGCGTTGTGTAGGTCTTACGAACGCAATTGTGATACCATTTTTATGAGGGTTTTAAGAATCATGGTTGCAATCAATCATCGAATCTCAAAATTAAGAAATTACAAACTTCGATGATATACACATAAATCTAGATAAAACTAATGCAAATCTTAAAGCAAACCTCCATATTCAATGCCCGTATTCTGATGCACTCAGATAATCTCCATGCTCTTGAAAATACTGAACTAACTGTTTCAAGAAGTCATCCTGAGAAACAGTTTCAGTATCGCAGACCAGACAACACTGCCTTCTGGAACGAGTGATTGCCACATTCATGCGACGATGATCAGTGAGAAAGCCCACCTGCAAGACATTTTTAGGGTTAAATTTGTGCTTCAGGGAAGAGCAAAGCTTAATGAACTAGTAGAAAATGCAGAACAGAAAACAACCAATTTCTTACCTCCTTTTTTAGGTTTGAACGGACCATGGAAATGATGATGGCTTCTTTTTCCCTACCTTGGAATCCATCAACTGTAGAAATTTCAACATCTTTCAATTTGGCTTCTGTACCACGCAAGACCTTAAGATATGTGACCTATGCCATGCAAGTGGGACAATTCAGATTATATATATATATAGAATCTTTTAATAATTCATATGAACAAAGTTTAAATTAATATTAATGGATTAATACAACACTAATAAAACTATCGTATTGTACGGGTTATTACAAACTCATTTGGCTAAATATGCAGAGACAGATGGTGGCGGCTGTGATTGATTTAAGGAATATCATCTAAAAAGGAAAGTCCAAGGGCTCACATTTCATGCCGAATTGCATAATGTGACCTACAAGACAAGAGAATAGAGAGCAAGACACTAAAAGGGAGAAGGAGAAGGAGAGGAAGCTAAGATTCATAAGTAAAAATCCAAATTTTCATGTTTCTCAAGCTAAACAACCTTGAACCAAAGTGTTCGGCATTAAGGTTTGTACGAAGAGAGTTCATTTGGAGGTAAAATAGTATTTGGAAATTTTTTTTAATCTAATTTTGAATTGGTAACTTGGAAAATGTTTATGATACAAGAAATTTATATTTCATATATTGTATACAAAAGATCAATGTTTCATAATGATCGGTGTGAGGAAGCTTCTCCAAGTTTTAAACTCAAGTTCTTATCTGATACTCAATCTAATCCAAGAAACATGTATGTTGTAGAAAAATGATCATCAAGCTTTTGACACTGATTTAAGAGGCAGTTCTATAGGGATAGTAATAGGTTGGACTATTAAACTCGATGATATTAATTGACATGCTGGGTGAAAACCATCTCATGATTATACCTGGTATGGGCCAGATACAATCTTAGATCTTATAATAGCTGAAGAACTTAGATATCCATATAAGTCAAATTCTAAAGCTATATAAGATATGACAAAGTAAATAAAATAAGCCATTGAATAATATATTGCTATTGACTTGAAGTATTACCACTAGTACACTTGATTAACATAGTGCATATTAGTACAATTAAAATACTATTATATTACGTTCTTATTCAAGGATTTGATTTCATAATGATTATATATAATGCAACAAACTAGCCTATGATCATAACTTCAATTCTTATGCCAAATTTAAGTTTAGAATATTATGTTTTCTTTCCTTCGAGTATTTAAATTATATATTAAAATGGTATATCTTGTTGAGCTTCACAATCCACCATATAATTTTTCTGACTGTTGATACAGACAAATGGAAAATAAGATTGAGCTTAAGTGAAAATCAACTTTTAAAATTACAACTTTATATTTTAACATTTAGTTTTGGCATAAGATATAAATCATGCTAAAGTTGAATTTACAGTTTTATGTTTTAATATTTAGTTTTGTCATAAGATCAAAATCATGTCATGTATATGATGAAAAATTAATGTTATGTATATGAACTCTAATATTTTTTAGAAGTTCTGTAATTATGTGAATGAAATGTCTTAAGATGCTTCTATGCAACGGAATTTTTTTATTTCAATGGATACATGTGAGTATCAGGTTATGTTGCATGTTTAGGGTTTGTTTGGCATAGTGTTTAGGCTATGGAGCGTCCTCCAACCCTGCCGCGAAGTTGTTTGCGGTTTGAGATTCCATTTTGCAAAAGCGGCATTGGAAATACTGCATTTCGCGAACTCATTTCTCATAGCGAAGTCCGTGGTTTGGTCTTATTTCTCCCTCAACTCTTTTAGCATACCCCGCATCTCTAAACTCCCACAGATCCCTCAGGTTTTCAATTCATTTCCTAGTCGTTTGGATGTGTTCTTCATCTGAAAGTATAAAGAAAAAATTAGTTCAATTTTTCATTTTATTGTTGAGAACCTTCTCCAATAATAGTTTGGGATTAGGCTCATCTCATTCCTCTGTTCCTCCCCTTCTGTTATGTGATTTTATGGAGCTTTCCCAATGTCAGATCTAACCCTTTGTGTTCTTACTGTTATGTTGAATGTTATGTCGTGCTTTACAATTTTTGGGCATTTCACGCACATCTTCTTCCAGTTTAGTTAAATATTTGGTGATAGGAGGCTTGAGCATGATAAAGAAATGTTGTATCCCTTTATTTTTGTTTTGAGCGTTTTATTTTTATGTCAAATCCCTTCATTTCTCAAAGCAACTACAAAGGAAATGTGCCATTGTTTCAAAAAGTCTTTAACATGGTTATTAAATCAAATTTATTTCTTAACTGATGAAGATCGAACATTTTGCTCGACTCTTCTTTGTAGGAGTGAATCAGTCCTTGTTTGTTATCACTGTTTGTATTAAGTTATACTTTATATGAGTGAATGACTCGTTGTTTATTCTTTATTTATGCTCTAAGGGTCTGTTGGCATGCATCTTATAATTGTGGTAAGATATTTGGAG
>JXCR01126580.1:0-30004 GCA_002079205.1 Phalaenopsis hybrid cultivar | reverse complement strand
TCTATTGATGTTTTATTGTTGGGTTATGAAGGTGCTGTTTAGGTGTTATGGTTGTTTAGAGAACAAACACATCTCAAAACTACTTACATTATTAATTTGTTATTGGTGTGTTATTTATGTGTTATTGATGTGTCATTAATGTATTATTGATGTATTATTAATGTGTTATTGAGCTAAGAACATCATTGACACAAAAATAACCTGTTTTGATTTGTTACTCATATGTCTTGCAGGTAGGATTGAGGTGTTATTGATGTTTAAATAATAATAATACATTAGAAGCTCCTTCGTAACACATGAACACATCGATAACAATTAAAATGTATCTCCATATGGGTGTTAATGAGGTGTTGTTTGANAATTAAAATGTATCTCCATATGGGTGTTAATGAGGTGTTGTTTGAATTATTTTGGGCTGCTGTTGCTTTGGTAGTTGTGGCCCCAATTAATGTGTTTGATCCCTTTATTTTGCAGGATTATGAACGCAAGAACATTCAACTGTAGATGTCGTCCATCTGCATGAATAGGCGCATTGAATACAATTAAACATATCATTTCAGAAGAGACAATCAATAATTTAAGGAAAATGGGAGTGTTCAATTTTTTTGTTATGTCGCCATATCCCCAGGATAATGTGATGACATTATACATTTTGATATGCTGGGATCATGAGAGGAGGCTCTTCAAAATGGGAGGGAAAAAGATCAAACTGCATGCCGACCATGTGGCTCTGATGATCGACATGCCAAGTAGAGGAGAGCCAGTTAAATGGAGGAAAACTTCTTCGTCTCGCGTGGATGCCAGACAAATAAATGATCAACCGAAAAAGTTTTTTGCAGAAAGATATTCCACNTGTGTTTGATCCCTTTATTTTGTAGGATTATGAACGCAAGAACATTCAACTGTAGATGTCGTCCATCTGCATTAATAGGCGCATTGAATACAATTAAACATATCATTTCAGAAGAGACAATCAATAATTTAAGGAAAATGGGAGTGTTCAATTTTTTTGTTATGTCGCCATATCCCCAGGATAATGTGATGATATTATACATTTTGATATGCTGGGATCATGAGAAGAGGCTCTTCAAAATGGGAGGGAAAAAGATCAAACTGCAGGCCGACCATGTGGCTCTAATGATCGACATGCCAAGTAGAGGAGAGCCAGTTAAATGGAGGAAAACTTCTTCGTCTCGCGTGGATGCTAGACAAATAAATGATCAACCGAAAAAGTTTTTTGCAGAAAGATATTCCACCTCTCTCTTTGAGGAGTTATATTTGAAGTTCTTACTAACTAATTTATTTTTTCATTCAAGTAATTTTAGTGTGCCCGCGGGCCTTTATTCTTTTGCTGAAAATGTACAAATTTTTTCTTCTTTTAATTGGTCTGCTGCCCTATGTGAAATGATCATCGATCAAGTCAGCATTGCCGCAACTAAATTAAGACAAAGTAAGTCAGTAGGATATATCTAAGGGATTGTATTTCTTTTAATGGTAAGTATATGTTGTTTACATTAAACATTTTCGTTTTGAAGATTTATTTTCTTCTATTTACTATTACATACCTGTTTATGGTATTTGACATCCTCAGCTATGGTTTTACGAGCACACATCACTTTTTACTCTTGCCGCACCCGATGCCATACCTCGCATGCTGAGGTGGCCCACAAATTCTGGTTGGACGGCAACACAGATTCATGAAGCCTTTAGAATGNTATTTTTTCATTCAAGTAATTTTAGTGTGCCCGCGGGCCTTTATTCTTTTGCTGAAAATGTACAAATTTTTTATTTTTTTAATTGGTCTGCTGCCCTATGTGAAATGATCATCGATCAAGTGAGCATCGCCGCAACTAAATTAAGATAAAGTAAGTCAGTAGGATATATCTAAGGGTTTGTATTTCTTTTAATGGTAAGTATATGTTGTTTACATTAAACATTTTCGTTTTGAAGATTTATTTTCTTTTATTTACTATTACATACCTGTTTATGGTATTTGACATCCTCAGCTATGGTTTTACGAGCACACATCACTTTTTACTCTTGCCGCACCCGATGCCATACCTCGCATGCTGAGGTGGCCCACAAATTCTGGTTGGACGACAACACAGATTCATGAAGCCTTCAGAATGGCTTGATCATGTACAAGTTAGTCGTTTTTGTCCTTATAATATTGAACGCTGAGGTTACTGATTTATTTCATTGGATTTTTATGTAGGTTAGGGTACTCCCACGTCATGAAGCTACCGCCCGACCATCATCACCCCGATCTCATGGCATGGGACTGAGTGTTTCAAGTGAACTCACACCATAAGCCACATATGCACCGCCAAGGAAAGAATTTGAACTAATAATTGAGCTGCTGCAAGGTTAGGAGAAGATGACTCTTGATTTGCAAGAATCAATGAAAGCTCAAGAGAAGATTTCAATTGATTAACAAAAATCGATGAATATAATGAATAAACAATTGTTTGACCTGACAACAATGGTTGAGAAATTGGATAGAACCAAAGCTGATAAAGATGTAGAAATAAATCCGTCAGAAACACACGAATCCTCAGGCCCAAGGGTTATGTCCAGTTTGGGAAAAAGAGGACAATGGGTTTTTTCGGAGTTGACAACTGAATTAAAACGAATAAAGGAAATAGGAGATGTTGTTGGAGAACAACATTTAGAAGATGCCTCGGACATGGAGGGCGTAACAGATAATGTACAAGATGGAATAACAGATATACCAGAAAAAATAATTGATGTGGAAGACAACGTAAGCACTGGCGATGCAACAATAAAGGAAGATCCCGTAGAGGTCGAACGAACACTGATGGATGTTCTTCAGTCGCTCGCCCATATTGTAAGCTGCTATTTACATTGTGATACCCATCTCCTACTATGATACAATTTTATATATGTTTTGTTCGTTTGCAGGCTTGTCGTCCCTCACAAGACTGTAAATTTGAATAACATTAACACGTAGTCAGAAAGCACAAATCCAAATAAGACCAACATAAATACATAGTAACACAAACATAAAGACATAATAACACCATAATAACATCATAATAACATCAGCATAATAACAAATTAACATCAACATAACACCATAATAACATCAGCATAACACCAGCATATCACCAATATATCACCAACATTTCACCAGCATAACACTGACAATGCCTGCATAAGGATAATTCTACATTAACACCACCACATTAACACTTACAATAACACTACAATAACACTACAATAACGACATAATAATTGCTTAGACTCTCACAAAACTACTACACAACACCACCCAATAACACTATGTTAACACCAACATTAACATCAGCATAAGCCAACTATTATACCACAATACCAATACTATATCAGAAGCAAAAAACAACAATAACACCTGAGTAACAACATAATAAGACCAGCACAACCAGAATAATACTGTAATAACACAGGTGTAACACAATAGTAACACAAGCTTAACAACATAATAACACAAAAAATCACACAAGTAAAATACTAATAAAGGGCCTAATAAGACCGATACCGGTAAAAATAAATGATAACACCCCAAACCAAACAACATAGCCCTAATCTAACATAAAACTAGAAATCATTTGGGTGCGAAATATTTTTTTCCATTATAGAATAACTTGATCTTCGAAGTTGAGGGAGAATGATGGGTGGAAGTCCTTCGGCATTTCATCGTCCAAGGAAAAGTCCATCGAAATCCTAAACAAAAACCTGAAGAAATATTTCTTTTAAAAACCCTAGCAGCCTGTGTCTGAAGCTGCGAAATATTTCTTCAGCTGACAATAGAACAATAGCTACTCCATCGGGTGCAAAATAATTTTATGAAAGCTGGCGAGAAATTGATCGGGCTGCAGTTCGAGCCGGGTTTAGTGCGTGATTTTATTTATTTTTCCCTCATTTTGTCCGTGGGACCCGGTAATCCACATGGCTTCCGTGGATTGGACTCCGCAGAAAACTGTCCCTGCGGAGTCCTGAGGTAATATTTCTTCCCTTCATGGACCTAGCAAGAATGGTTTCTATCTTATGTCCACCCTGGCCACAACCCAATCCTCATCTGCATTCGCTCTTCTTTGGCATCAAAGACTAGGCACCCACATTATGCTGTCACAACGACTATTCTCAAGACCATACATCAAAGCTAGCCCACTTTATACTTTACATTGTAGTGAATTTAACTCTTCTAAAAGTCATCAACAGTTTTTTAATACTTCTATTTCAGATCCTCATGTAGCTTTGATTTAGTTCATTCTGATGTATGGGATCCAACACCCACACCTTCTTTACAAGGCTATAAATATTATATTTTGTTGATTGAGGACCATTTCAAATTTACTTGGGTGTTTCCTATGCTTGCAAAATCTGAAGCAACACATAAATTTATTCTCTTCCACAAACTTATTCAAAATCATTTCATTGCTAACATCAAAATCTTACGATCTGATAGAGGTGGGGAATACACATCCCATTTGTTGCAAAACTAGCTGAACTCCCATGGCATAATTCACCAATTCAGCTGTCCCTATACCCCCCAACAAAATAGGGTTGTCGAGAGGAAACATCATCATCTTATTGAAACGACGCAAACCCTTCTCCTCACCGCCATCTTCCTTACAAATTTTGGACTGCAGCTGTCTTCACCACCGCCTATCTCATAAATCGAATGCCGTCCAAAATAACCAAATTAAAAACTTCGTATGAACTTCTTTATCATAAACCACCTGCATACGCCCACCTTTACACTTTTTGATGCCCATGCTTTCTTTGGAAAAAACCCCAAACTCTACACAAACTAGCTCTTCTCTGCGCGCCTTGTATATTCATTGGCTATCCACCTCAATACAAAGGATACTATTGCTACAACACTCGAACCCAGGAAAACATCATCTCAAGGCATGTTCTTTTCAATGTAACAGTTTTTTCCTTTCCGAACTCCAATTTCTCCATATACCACCACCCACAGCTACATCTCACTGAACCTGCTCCTCCCTACCTCACACAATCCCACCCTTCCTGTAACTATTGCTAACAATTACACACCTTCCTCTCGTCCAGATCATACAACTACCACCACATCCCATACCATTCTAGCTTCTGAAACCATTCCTACTACAACTTCCACCATACCCGATCTTTTTCCTTCGCCTCCTCCAACACATTCACAATCCAAACCACACCTATCCAAACAACCAATGATGACTCGTCTTCAAACCAAATATCTCAAACCAAAACAAATTCTTAACGTCAATACATCAATGAGTCCAGCATCGGATCCTGCGAACTATCAACAAGCAAAAAATCATCTCCACTGGCATAAAGTCATGTCTAAGGAGTTCGAAGCCGTTCAACGGCAAGGAATATGGGTTATTGTAGATCCTTGGCTCCAAGCTAATATTTTTGGCTGTAAATGGGCATACAAAACCAAATACTCTCAAGGTGACACACCCACCAAATTCGAAGGTCATTTGTTGCACAAGGGTTCAAACAACAACACGGTACTCAGTATATCGAAACCTTCAACCCAGTCGCCAAAAAACCAACTATTCAAATTCTACTCTCGGTTGCTACCCACCCATCAATGGCCGATTCAACAACTCGATGTCTCCAATGCATTTTGTGGAATTACACCCATTATTATTTACTTTAATTCTATTTAGTACTTGCTATATTTAGTCAATATAAAAAAAGTAATTTCTTAATTATAAGTATTTATGTTTATTCCATAATTATAGGAATTACTTAATTGTAGGAAGATTTTTTTTCCTCGTTTTATCTCTTGTACACGCTTATTTATAGGTGAATTATCTATGTATTCAGTGAGAAAAATGTTATTCAAAATTCACATGGTATCAGAGTCATCAAAGAGAAGCCTCTCCCGCTCGGCTCGATCACGACTCTTCTCTCCCGCGATCCTCCTTAACCGAGCGCTGCCCTAGTTGTCCGCATTCGAGCGCCGCTCCTACCGATCGCGCCTCTCTCCGATTGTCCGTCGGCTTCAAGATCATCGGCGTCCACTTCCGAGCTCGTCTCCCGCGATTTCCCGCATAGCGCGTCTCCCGCGATCGCCGACCCGAGCACATCTGTTCCCATCCGCGCTTCTTCTGCGATCTTCTCCAGCGATCGTGCTTCTCCCGCGATCTCCCGCATCGCGCGTCTCCCACAATCTTTGACCCGAGCACAGCTGTTCCCGCGATCTGTCGTCGACTCTTCTTCTGCGCCGACTCTTCTTCCACGTTCCTATCGTGCTCAATGACTAAGTACGACCATGCCTATAACTCCTCCACCAGTGATGTCACTTCTAGCCACCCCTCCGCGGCTGGGTCTTCATTGCCCAACAATTCAGACAGTAATTCTGTTCTCATCACCAACCATAAACTCACCGGCCAGAATTACCTCCAATGGTTGCAGTCAGTCATGATGTTTGTATGCGGCAAAGACAAAGATGACTATCTTAGTGGTGATGCTCCAGCTCCGATGACGACAGATCCGTCATACAAGACTTGGAAATCCGAGAATAATATGGTTATGACCTGGCTTGTTAACTTGATGACACTTGATATTGGCGAAAATTTTCTTCTCTATGGCACGACTAAGGAAATTTGGGATGCTGCCCGTGAGACCTATTCTAGTGCGGACAATACAAACGAACTATTTGCTGTTGAGACCATTCTTCATGACTTTCGTCAAGGTGATCCCTCCGTTACCCAATACTTCAATACTCTTACTCGGTATTGACAACAACTAGATCTATTCGAGGTGTGCCCTTGGAAGTGTCCCGAAGACTCTGTCATATTTCGCCAAATCATAGAACAGAAACGCACCTTCAAATTTTTTCTCGGCCTCATATCTGAGTTTGACCATACTCGCTCACGANTCTCTCCGATTGTCCGTTGGCTTCAAGATCATCGGCGTCCACTTCCGAGCTCGTCTCCCTCGATTTCCCGCATAGCGCGTCTCCCGCGATCGCCGACCCGAGCACAGCTGTTCCCATCCGCGCTTCTTCTGCGATCTTCTCCAACAATCGTGCTTCTCCCGCGATCTCCCGCATCGCGCGTCTCCCGCAATCTTTGACCCGAGCACAACTGTTCCCGCGATCTGTCGTCGACTCTTCTTCTGCGCCGACTCTTCTTCCACATTCGTATCGTGCTCAATAACTAAGTACGACCATGCCTATAACTCCTCCTCCACCAGTGATGTCACTTCTAGCCACCCCTCCGCGGCTGGGTCTCCATTGCCCAACAATTCAGACAGTAATTCTGTTCTCATCACCAACCATAAACTCACCGGCCAGAATTACCTCCAATGGTCGCAGTCAGTCATGATGTTTGTATGCGGCAAAGACAAAGATGACTACCTCACTGGTGATGCTCCAGCTCCGATGACGACAGATCCGTCATACAAGACTTGGAAATCCGAGAATAATATGGTTATGACCTGGCTTGTTAACTCGATGACACTTGATATTGGCGAAAATTTTCTTCTCTATGGCACGACTAAGGAAATTTGGGATGTTGCCCGTGAGACCTATTCTAGTGCGGACAATACAAACGAACTATTTGCTGTTGAGACTATTTTTCGAGACTTTCGTCAAGGTGATCTCTCCGTCACCCAATACTTCAATACTCTTACTCGGTATTGACAACAACTAGATCTATTTGAGGTGTGCCCTTGGAAGTGTCCCGAAGACTCTGTCATATTTCGCCAAATCATAGAACAGAAACGCACATTCAAATTTTTTCTCGGCCTCATATCTGAGTTTGACCATACTCGCTCATGGATTTTGAACTCAAAACCTCTTCCAACAATTCGTGAAGATTTCTCCAATATACACCGCGAAGAGAGTCGCCAAAAGGTCATGTTAGGTGCTTCCTTGTCCACTACAGCCCTCGACGGGTCTGCACTTGCTACTCATATTCCATCCACAGACAACTGTCAACGCCAGGGCCGCCCTTGGTGTGACCACTGCCGCCATTTTGGCCATACTCGGGATACATGTTGGCGGATTCATGACAAACCCGCCAATGGGAAACCCAAACGAGATCATCGGGCAGCTGCCACCAACACCACCGAAGCCTCTCCAGGAACGAGCCAATTCAGCGAAGAACAAATCCATGCCCTCCAGAAGATGCTCGGTCAGTTGTCACCAGTCCAGTCTACTAGTGTGGCATCGGGTGCCACCGATCTTGTTACCTATCAAGGTATTTCCCCATTCGCTTTCGTCTTGGATTAAACCTCTTCTCGCCCCTGGATTGTTGACTCAGGTGCCTCCGATCGTATGACCGGGGACGTCTCCTTATTAATGGATTACCGGCCGTGTAATCCGACCCTCACTGTTGGGATTGTTGATGGATCAGCCTCCAAAGTTGCTGGTCTTGGTTCTGTCCGCATCTCTCCAGATTTATTCCTCACTTCTGTGCTTCATGTTCCTATTTTGGATTGCAATCTGATCTCTATTAGTAAGCTCACTCATGATTGTCATTGTGTTGCTAAATTTTTTCCATATGTTTGTGAATTTCAGGACTTGAAGTCGGGGAGGATGATTGGCAGTGCTGAGTTGCGCAGTGGTCTCTATCTCTTCAACAAACCCTCTGTCAGTCTAGTCTCACCCACCGGTTGTGTTCCAGTATCGAGTTTGTCCGGCTTAAATCCACTTAGTACATCTGTATTCCATTCCAGCGTTAATAACGATAGTGAAATCATGTTACTTCATTATCGTTTAGGTCATCCCAACTTTATGTACCTAGAAAAACTGTTCCCTCATTTATTTATTAATAAAAGTCCTACATCTTTTAATTGCGAATTTTGTCAACTTGCCAAACACACTCGTAGTTCATTTCCTCGATTATCATACAAACCCACTCGTCCTTTTTCTCTGATTCATAGTGACGTCTGGGGTCCTTCTCGTGAAAAAAATATTTCTGGGGCCCAATGGTTCGTATCCTTTATTGATGATCACACACGGGTAACATGGATCTATCTTATGCGTGACAAATCCGAGGTAGGCCCAATATTCCGTGCATTCTATCAAATGATACTCACTCAATTTGACACAAAAATCCAGACTCTCAAAACAGATAATGCACGAGATTTTTTCAACACCTCCCTAGGAACTTTTCTTACTCAACATGGCATCCTTCATCTTAGTACGTGTGTTGATACTCCCCAACAAAATGGGGTTGCCGAGCGAAAAAATCGTCACTTGTTGGAAGTAGCCCGCTGTCTCATGTTTACCACATCAGTCCCTAAATGTTATTGGGGCGAGGCAACATTGACCGCGGCCTACCTCATAAATCGGATGCCCTCTCGTATTCTGGGTTTCCGGAGTCCAATTGATGTTCTCCTTCGCTCGTTTCCAAATACTTGTACACTCTCTTCAGTTGTCCCTACCAAACTATTTGGTTGTTCCGTCTTTGTTCATATTCACAAACAACACCGCAGTAAATTAGACCCCAAATCTGTCAAATGCATATTCATAGGGTATTCGACCAATAAGAAAGGCTACAAGTGTTATTGTCCTTCAACTAAAAAGATCTATAACTCTATGGATGTCACATTTTTTGAGCATCAATTATACTACCAAGGGTCTGTCATTCAGGGGGAGAGTAGTCATAGTGAACAACAGCCCTGTGTTCCTTTACCAACTGACACGGGTCCCTCACTTCCCTCACCTCCTATTCAACCTCCTCAGTCTACACAACCCACACCTTCTCCTATTCAACCTCCTCAGTCTACACAACCCACTCCTCAGGAACTTCGGGTCTATACAAGACGAAACAGAAATGCTGAAAGAATAGAGAACCTAACACCGCTTCCAGCTGCTGTCCAAGAATCTAATCCGACTCCAAAATCCTCTGAAACCCACTCAGGTACGGAATCTATAGACACTAATGAGCTTACCCCGTCTGTGAAAGATGATTCTAATGTTCCGTGCACTCAACATCCTATTGCCCGATTTGTTTCATATGAGAGGTTATCTCCTCCCTATCGTGCATTTGTAACTGCTATTGACAGCGTAAAGGTTCCAAATTCTATTCAAGAAGCTCTCTCACACCCGGAATGGAGAAAAGCTGTGAATGAAGAAGTTGCTGCACTAGAAAAGAGTGGAACGTGGATTGTGTCTGATTTGCCCAAGGATACGAGACCAGTAGGATGCAGGTGGTTATTTACAATCAAATGTAAGGCAGACGGAAGCATAGATCGGTTAAAAGCCCGACTGGTTGCAAAAGGATATACCCAGTCATACGGAATTGACTACCAAGAGACATTTGCCCCAGTAGCCAAACTGAACTCCATTAGAATCCTACTCTCCATTGCAGCAAACCGAGACTGGCCCCTTATGCAACTTGATGTCAAAAATGCATTCCTTAATGGAGATCTTGAAGAGGATGTATACATGGATTTACCGCCTGGTCTTGAAGAGTCCTTCCCTAGTGGCAAAGTATGCAAGCTCCAGAAATCTCTGTATGGTCTCAAACAATCTCCTCGTGCTTGGTTTGCCAAATTCACCAATTCAGTAATCAAGTGCGGTTATACTCAAAGCCAGACTGATCATACAATGTTCACAAAAAGATCAGAGAAGAAGATTGCTGTTCTTATTGTGTATGTTGATGACATCATTCTTACCGGTGATCATACTGAAGAATTGACAAAGCTGAAGAAGTTTCTAGCCCATGAATTCGAAATCAAGGACCTCGGAGACTTGAAGTTCTTCTTGGGAATGGAAGTTGCAAGATCCAAAATGGGGATAGCCGTAACTCAAAGGAAGTACACATTGGACCTATTGAAAGAAACTGGTATGCTTGGATGCAAACCAATAGACACTCCAATAGACCCGTATAAAAAGATTGGAATGGAGAATGATAGTTTACCTGTCGACAAAGGACGATATCAGAGGCTTGTTGGAAGACTTATTTACTTATCTCACACCAGACCAGACATAAGTTTTTCAGTAAGTATAGTAAGTCAATTCATGAACTGTCCTACTGAGGAACATATGGGAGCTGTCAACCGTATCTTAAGATACTTAAAGATGACACCTGGGAAAGGATTATTATTCAAAAGGAATGATAGTCAAAAGGTAGAAGTCTTTACTGATGCTGACTGGGCAGGAGATATATCCACCCGACGATCAACCTCTGGGTATTGCTCGTATGTATGCGGCAATCTAGTGACATGGAGAAGTAAAAAGCAATCGGTGGTATCTCGGAGTAGCGCAGAAGCAGAATACAGAGCACTGGCACTTGGAATCTGTGAAGGAATGTGGATCAAAAGATTTCTCAAAGAGCTTGGAATTATGGGAGAAAATTCTATCAAGATGTTCTGTGACAATCAAGCTGCAATAAGTATCGCAAAGAATCCTGTTCATCATGACCGAACGAAACACATTGAGATTGATCGGAACTTCATTTCAGAGAAGGTGGACAATGGAATCATTGAATTGGTCTATACTCCTTCTAGAGACCAAACCGCAGACATTCTCACCAAGGCTCTCCCTAAGTCCAGTTTTGATGAGCTAACCAACAAGTTGGGCATGTACAATCTGTACAACCCATCTTGAGGGGGAGTGTGGAATTACGCTCATTATTATTTACTTTAATGCTATTTAGTACTTGCTATATTTAGTCATAGTATAAAAAGAGTAATTCCTTAATTATAGGTATTTATGTTTAATCAATAATTATAGGAATTACTGAATTGTAGGAAGATTTCTTTCCTCGTTTTATCTCTTGTACACGCCTATTTATAGGTGAATTATCTATGTATTCAGTGAGAAAAATGTTATTCAAAATTCACACATTTCTTCACGACTCCTTGGATGAAACCATTCATATGCGTCAACCTCAAGGCTTCCAAGGCTTCCAACATTCGACCAAGGTATGTCTTCTTAAAAAAGCTATTTATGGTCTTAAACAAACACAAAGGAAACAATACTTAACTATTATCAGACACTTGATCAGTCGAGGCTTTCATTTAAGCTCCGCCGATCCCTCCTCCTTTTCTATCACCAAAACTGAATCGTCATTTATTTTCTTGTCTACGTGGATGATATTCTCATAACAATCCCTCCACCATCACGAATCTCATTCAAACACTCAATTCCAAATTCTAACTGAAGGACCTTGGCCCCATTTCAACATTTCTCGGCACCAAACCTTCTACATCCACAACCTCCTTCAACAACTTGGAATGTCAAATTGTGAACCAATAAACACCCCGTTCCCCTTAAGCTTCATCCCGACCACAACAACAATCAAGAATTCCATAATCTCACTCAATATTGTCAACTAGCTGGATCCCTAAAATTCCTCACGATCACCCGACCCGACATTGCCTTCACTATCAACTATGTCTGTCAACAAGTGCACCTCCCCCTTATCTACCATTTTTAACTCATAAAGCGCCTACTACGTTATCCCAAGGGTACAATTAACTTCGGTCTTCCCATCATCAAAGATGATTTACAGCTCCGCACTTACTCCGACTCTGACTGGGCATGTGATTCCATGATCGCCGCTCCACCAACGACTTTTGTACCTTTCTCAGTAATAGTCTTATCTTATGAACTGTTCAAAATCAAAAGACAGCGGCACAGTCCTCCTCCAAAGTTGAATATTGAGCTCTCGTAGCGGCTACAACGGATGTTCTTTGGCTCAGACGGTTTCTATAAGAGTTTCACATACCTGCTGCCACTTTTACACCGATTNAAGCGCCTACTACGTTATCCCAAGGGTACAATTAACTTCGGTCTTCCCATCATCAAAGATGATTTACAGCTCTGCACTTACTCCGACTCTGACTGGGCATGTGATTCCATGATCGCCGCTCCACCAACCACTTTTGTACCTTTCTCAGTAATAGTCTTATCTTATGAACTGTTCAAAATCAAAAGACAGTGGCACAGTCCTCCTCCAAAGTTGAATATTGAGCTCTCGTAGCGGCTACAACGGATGTTCTTAGGCTCAGACGGTTTCTATAAGAGTTTCACATACCTGCTGCCACTTTTACACCGATCTTCTGCGACAACACCTCGGCAATTTCTATCGCTCTAAATCCCATATTGCTTGAACGAAACATGTTGAGATTGCTACCACTTTATCTGGGATCACATCGTATAGTGCGCAGCTCAGATTCAACACATCAACTCCTCAGATCAAGTTGCTGACATCTTCCCTGAGCGCAACTCCGAATCAGCCTTCCATGCACTTCTACACAAGCTCACTATCACTTCACTTAATAGTCAGCTCAAGGGGGATAACAGCCCTATACCCATAGGCAACAAAATGGGCATATGCGATTTCAGTTCTCTGCTAACCAACTGAGTTGGGGACTACTACTCTTCTCTAGAATGATCTACTCGCATTATATATATGTATACTTTTTACTGTAATAGTTATCTCTCTAGCCGTAAGGGTACATTTACCTTTCACCTGCTGTTATAGATAGTTTGATACTGATTATAGAGATTCAATACAGCAGCTTACATTCACTTACTATTAGTGTCTAACATGATTACTTGTATAAAACTCAATTCACATGTATTTACACTTCTAACACCTATGCTTACATTTTTTACGCATATGCCACCTTTTCTATACATGAACTTTGTATTTCACTTTTCAAAAGTTAAAAGAAGTGGTTTTTTTTTTTTTATGTGAGATGAAAGATTTGGATGGTATAATTGAAAAAGTAAAAGTTTAGATGTTAGATATGTAAATACTTCAGAACTGGGTGGTATGTATGTAAACGCCCCTTAGTTTATTACTTTGTCTTGCTTTTCTCATGTACAGTTTTGAGAACAATCCTCGTTTGGAAGGGCCCGAGCTACTTGGTCTTGCATC
Organism: Phalaenopsis hybrid cultivar; assembly: GCA_002079205.1. Lineage (NCBI taxonomy): Eukaryota > Viridiplantae > Streptophyta > Magnoliopsida > Asparagales > Orchidaceae > Phalaenopsis > Phalaenopsis hybrid cultivar. Next base: position 16,145 of record JXCR01126580.1, on the reverse strand, counting down.
CTACGACACAAACTGCTGAAGGCACAAGGGGCGATGTGCAAAACATGAATTACAACTTTTAAAAAAATGGTCCATCTTATAATACATAATCTTAGCTATAAATATATGTTTGTGAGCAACTGGAGGAACTGCTTTTCCTTAATTTGTATGTAGATAGTAGGCTTATACACTGATATGTAATTTTGTGTTGAAGAAAACTAGCTAATTAGCTAACTACTTTGTTCTATTAATTATGGTGTTTGCTCGTGAAAATGAAGTATAATCTTGTTACTATGTCCACATGAGAAATTTAAATATTTGGATGGTGTTGATTGATAAAATGCTGATTTTATATGTAAATGTATTTCCTTTTTTATCACCAACACTCGACTTCATATGATAAACAAACTTTAATATTTACATTAGAATTATTGCTATCACATATTTTCTTAAAAAGTAAAATATATCTTTTCATGCCAATGATAAATATAAATATGAAAATTTAGTTGTTGGATGTATAAATACATAAGAATTATGTGGTATGATATGTAAGTTTGTTTCTCTTTATAAAATTATGTTAAACTTTTTAACACATCTCAATTGAATGATAGGCTTTTACAATGTATTTTTAAGTCACGTGATATCTTTAATTAATATCAGGTTTCAGGCATGTTTCAATTTAGTGATTTTTATATATCAATTGTTCTAAAATATTTCTAAAATTTTAAATATAATATTTTAATTACTTAAAATTTCAAATATAATAATTTATTCATTAAAAATTTTATGAGTTTAGGAGGGTGATTGTAATGACAAAATGGTTAAATGTTTTTTTTTAAATTTTAAAATATTATAAATATAATTGTTAAATTTAAAATATAATTAATATTAAATTAATATTAAAAATTAAAATTTAAGGGGTAATATTATGTATAAAAATATATAATCTTTTTAGATAAAAATTAAATTATTCAAAATAACAGCTGAAATTTAATGTATTATTAAAGTTGATCGAGACATGAAAAATAAACTAGCATTGGTCGCGAACCACAACACAAGAGGGAGCACAAACCAAATATCTGGACTCTTATATATTTATTATTAATTAAATTTTCAGTTTCCATTGCTGTAGGTGCGCAATGACGTGGCTGCCACACTCCGCGTCCCGACCGCGTCGAGGGTAAAATCGTAACTTTAGCAACTAGCCCAGTGGTCCATCCCCTGCTTTTATGGAGCCCGCACCATGAGGGCAAAATCGTAACATTCGCACGACAATATCGTAAATTACGGAGTATATTGGAAGATTCACCTTTATTTATTTTTAAGGATTATTATACATCATATATGTATAATATTCCAAATATATGAATGAATAAAATTTAAATAGATACTATTTTATTTTTCATCCATTTCGTTGCCCATGCTTTTGGCTTACTCACCGTTCGATTAATATCCAACGGTCGTAAGAAATTACGCTGCTGGTTTTTAAAAAGATAAAACCAAGAATGAGAAAATGGAAGTTTGCAGGGGTATTTTTGTAAAAAAATAGTAATTAACTATTATTAAGAATCTGTTAACCCGGATTAGAAGGGTTTAATGAGGGCCATTGGCTTTTAATGAAGCGGCCATCTCAGATATAAATTAAGAGACAGCGGGCGTTGAAAGAGGCCACCCGTGCAGCTGAAGGCGCTAGATTCCTTTCTCTCTCTAAGGATTTCCCTCTCTTCTCCGCTCTCGGTGTGAGCTCCAAGCAATCATGACTGAGCAGCTCACGGACGAACAGATCTCTGAGTTCAAGGAGGCATTCAGCTTGTTTGACAAGGATGGGGACGGTAAGCTGCTTCGATCTTCGTTTTTTTTTGCCTGGTTTTGTGTTGGATCTGAAGGATCTATTGTGATTTTGATTTTTTTCAACTTCATCTGTTGGGATCTGGGTTTTTCAATCGGTATTTCGGTGATTTTGTAGACTTAGGAATGGCTCTGTCTGTTTTGGTGGAGATGGGTGGTTGCGGGGGATTATGCATTTGAATATTTGATTGATGTGCGTTCTTTCTTTTCTCTGCAAGAAATTAAATTAAAAGAAGGTAAAAATCTGACGGCTGTGGTAAGGATATGAGCTACTGATTATTGAAAGGATTCATGTAATAGAAATTAGAAATGCAATGGATCAATATAATCGAATGAAGGATAATTTAGGTACTAGGTTAAAGGATATGGTGTTTTGCGAAGGATAGGTTTTACAAAGTACTGAAGAAGGATGAATGAAGAACTAGACTCAAATTGTTTGGCTAATAATGAGAGGGGTGGAGAATAGGGTGATGACTATTAATTATTTAATTATGTCTTCATTAAATGCATTGACTATTTTTACTCCTCCAGTTGGAATAATTGGCATTATCATCAACACCATCGTCATCATTATGAACCTTATCCAACCATTTGAGTTGGCTTTCTAAATCCTCATCCTCTATCATTTCCTCTGAATATGTACATATTTTATTTTATTTATTATATGTAAGATTTAATCTCAATATCATCAAAATATGTTTAGAAGATATTTTCTATTAGAACAAGATACACACATACACTTAATTTTATATTATTAGTGGGGATGATAGAATGGGTTATGAAAGGATTTGATTCAGAGAAGTAAATATATGTTAATAATTTATACTTAATTTTGCAGGAGTATTTAAGAAATGAGAGGAATATTAATTACTTCCAAAATATGGAACTACATAATATAGTTGGCTCAAAACTTCCCTAAGAAATCATATATCAGGCTGCAGCTCTAGACATGGTTTATCCTAGTGGCTTTTCTGAATTATCCTTGTTTTAGGGCGATGCCTATACCTTTTGAAAAAAAATTATCAAAGCTTTAGTTTAGATCTATCCTGGGAATAAAAATTGGTATTTTCCTTCTAGAATTTCCTATGGATCAAAATCTAATGTGTCAAATTATGTGTACTCTGTTTGGCTGTTCTAAAATCAACCTGATATTTATTTTTTGGTCACAAAAAGCATTTTCCATTGCTTTTAATTCTTGAATTGTTGGCCCTGCTTCACAGAGTTATCTCTATTGTTAGAAGCAGAGGTATTGATATCATGATTACTTGAGATTCCAACGATTGAGATTTGAGCTCACAAATAGTGGCCAATTGGTTGTAAAGATAGTGAAGAATCTCAAGGGATTGGGTTTTCACGCTGCTAAACAAAATAAGTATTGGAAGGTCAAGGGTGAGAAAAATAAATGAATATTTATTGCTTTAATGTAGCGTATAAGGAGAAAGGGAAGCATGATAAGGAGAAAGATTGTGGTAGCAGGAAGGAGAAGGAGAAAGCATACCTATTTGGGAATGAAAGCAGCCACACTGTTGGAGTCGATTCAATATTTCCATTAAAAGATAATAGTGAGAGTGGTGAATACTATGTATCTTTTCTTCAGTCTTTCAACTTGAATACAAGACACTTTATATGGAGTAAATAACATAATGTAGGATTCTAGAAGCAGAGTTTGCTTCAGAGTATATGGTTGTGATTGAGTGGGTGTTATAGGGGAACAATTGAGATGAATGCATTATGNCAACTTGAATACAAGACACTTTATATGGAGTAAATAACATAATGTAGGATTCTAGAAGCAGAGTTTGCTTCACAGTATATGGTTGTGATTGAGTGGGTGTTATAGGGGAATGATTGAGATGAATGCATTATGTGGGAGGGAAAGTGGTTTTGTAGCTTGTAACGTTGTGCTTCTTCTCGAATTGATGGTATGGTCATGATTAAGGGCTTGTTTGGGGCGGCTTATTGGTGTGCGGTTAGCGGTATGAAAACGCCGTTAAGGTGTTTGAAAAATGCGTTCGACACAGATTATTCCTGCCGCTCATACGCACTTACGAGATTTCGTTAACAAAAGCAGAAGCGGGGAAGGAGCCGCGTCCTAGGTCTGCTTCCCGCATTAGCGTGAAAAATTCCTTCGGTGCGCTCTTGCCCTCGCCCTCGCTGATTCCTTCGTCTCTGGTAGGAGCGGATCGGCTTACCTTCCTCGATAATTTCTGGTTTCTGGTATGAGCGAATCAGAAGAATGAGAAACNATTATGTGGGAGAGAAAGTGGTTTTGTAGCTTATAACGTTGTGCTTCTTCTCGAATTGATGGTATGGTCATGATTAAGGGCCTGTTTGGGGCGGCTTATTGGTGTGCGGTTAGCGGTATGAAAACGCCGTTAAGGTGTTTGAAAAACGCGTTCGACACAAATTATTCCTGCCGCTCATACGCACTTACGATATTTCGTTAACAGAAGCAGAAGCGGGGAAGGAGCCGCGTCCTAGGTCTGCTTCCCGCATTAGCGTGAAAAATTCCTTCGGTGCGCCCTCGCCCTCGCCCTCGCTGATTCCTTCGTCTCTGGTAGGAGCGGATCGGCTTACCTTCCTCAATAATTTCTGGTTTCTGGTATGAGCGGATCAGAAGAATGAGAGACGGTAGTTTCGGTGGTCACTATAAACCGCGATCCCATCGTCGCCTTCCCAACGAGCTCTAATGGAGATAGTATCGCGAAAGTTCGTTCACGAAGGCAATCATTTTGGGCGAAACCGGGAGGGATCGTGAAGGTTCGTTCACGAAGGCGATCGATTTTGGGCGAAACCAGGAGGGGGAGTGAAGCCAGGGTTTGGGCTGAGATGAAAATTTTGAGAAAATAAGTATTAATTATAATAGATAAATTTACAGATGTATCAAAATTTTAATTATATCATAATTTTAAGAATCTATTATTAATTATATCAAAATTTTAATTATAATTAATTTTTATATCATCAATTTAATTATAATAGATAAATTTGTATGTAATTACTTAATATTTGATCAATGAATAAAAATATATCAAAATTTTATGTTATTTAATAAATTTCTTAGAAATTCTTCATTTATGTAATTAATAATTGATTAATCAAAATTTATTAGCTAATAAGTTAATAGTTTATAAAAAAAAAATAAATGATTACATATAGTTATGTTACAAAATAATTTCACCAAATAGAGGCAGAATAAACATTTATCCAGCAACAACTATCAATAAGCTATTCTAAATAAGCTCTCATAAAACAAACCAGCTTATTCTGAAAATCTGCAAATTATCAAATTATAAGAATAATTTGCTTATCAGCAGATTATAAATAATCAACAACTGCTCCAAACACATCTTAAGAGTCTGTAGCTTGTTGCATAATTGTTGGTCATGGAGAAATCTTTTATAAAGATATTAAGANATATCAAAATTTTATGTTATTTAATAAATTTCTTAGAAATTCTTCATTTATGTAATTAATAATTGATTAATCTAAATTTATTAGCTAATAAGTTAATAGTTTATAAAAAAAAATAAATGATTACATATAGTTATGTTACAAACAGTTTCACCAAACAGAGGCAGAATAAACATTTATCCAACAACAACTATCAATAAGCTATTCTAAATAAGCTCCCATAAACAGCAAACCAGCTTATTTTGATAATCTGCAAATTATCAAATTATCAGAATAATTTGCTTATCAGCAGATTATAAATAATCAACAACTGCTCCAAACAGACCTTAAGAGTCTGTAGCTTGTTGCATAATTGTTGGTCATGGAGAAACCTTTTATAAAGATATTAAGAAGTTGAAGTTGGATGTTATGCATGGTGATGATGTTGCTTTAATGTATCTCGGATAAAGTGGTTGTATCTCAGATAAAGTAGTGGTCAATTATGGTATGATTTATTAGTGCATGAATGAAAACGTTATTGGCAAAGACATGGTTAGAGATAGTGTCATAGTGGAGTGGTGTGGCAATCGGTGAGTAATTTAAATTTCTTGGAGAAGTTGGTGAAGCCAAACAATGTCTGTGGTTGCTACTGTAAGAGCCCTATATTCTGCTTTAGTGGAACATTTGGCTATTGTGGTCTATTTCTTGACGCCCCATGAAATGAGCATTTGTCCTAGGAAAGCACAAAAACTAGTAGTGGATTTTTTATCAGTCGGATAGCATCCTCTGTCCAAGCTGCTCAAGCTATAATCTGTAGATAGATTGGCAAGCCGTAGTGAATAGTGCCTTTTAGATAGCAGCTAAGTTGTTTTGTTTATAGTGTAGTTGGAGTATTATGCGTGTGTTCTTGCAAAGGCAATTATTCGTATATCTGATGTTGAAACATGTGATGGTTAATACCGGAACAAACCTACCAGTAGCCAATTGAGTTAGGGTGATCAATTTCGGTTGAGACTCGAGAGATTGGTCATGGAGGATGATCTCGAGCATATTGAGCTTGGAATGACAGCTGAAACTGAGCTATTACTTGGTAAATGTTTTGGGTGTCACTACCTATAATCAACTGGTCGTCTGTATAGAGAAATGGGTACCTGTTTTGCGAAGTATTTGTTATGAGCTACTGTTTATTGAAATGATGCATGTAATTGAAGTAGAATGGATAGATAGATCAGTGAAGATCAGTGATGAGATAATTGAGATTGAATCTGCAGCTTCCTGCTGTTCTCAGAGAGTAAATCGGTGGGCTTCTTTCAGTTTAAACATAGAAATATCATGCATTTACTGCTCTAATTTAAACAGAGAAAAATCCATGCATTCAATGTTGTGCTTTCAGTTTGTTGTTTTCTGATTGTGTCACGAAATCAGAACCATCCATCGAACTTTTATCATCTGCAGACAAATTATGTGGGGATATTTGATTGGTGTACTAGTTTATTACATTCCGTTTTCTTTATATTTCAACTTTTTTTATGCTTAATTTGAAGTAAAAGAAGGGACATTTACTTGCAGACCACACAATTCTTACATATTTAGTTATCTAACACTAAACATTCATATTTGCGTGCTTACCACTCAAATCTTTAATATCAAATAAAAAAAACCACCATCACTACTTCATGCAGAGAAGGATTGTATGATACCAAGCTGTTATGTCTCTATGAAAATTCCTATAAAGGAAATACAGAGTACAGTTGGGAGATTTGAAATATCCTAAAAACTTTTATTTTCTTTGTCCTTTCTAAATCTCATTCATGATTCCTGCATGCGTCTCTTGAGGCTGCTCACTCATGTCGGGGTGCCCTCTCTCAACCGCGTTTCAATGCATCTGAAATATATCATAGCAAGTAAAAAAAAAAAAAAATAATACATTTAATTTGCAACCGAAATGCATATTCCAATGACTTTCATCTTACAAGTATTTTTGTTTTGAAAGCACCCAACCAAAAAGCCCCATAAGGAATTCACTAAATAAATTGGAAATTTACATACATGCCGCACCAATCTTATGCATTTATATATCAGACACCTGAAGCTTCACATTTACGTACATAACACTCGAATTTTTAACATCACTTAAAAAATATCATAAATGTAAATAGCAAATATTAGGTGTTATTTATATAAATATATAATAATTGTGCGATATGAATGTAAAAGCCTCCTGAATAAATTTGTATGAGGAATAAACCCTCTCCATCCATTGTGTTTTTCCAAACATAAATCTCGAGCAATAAATCAATAGAGGGTGATTGATGTTTTCTCATACAAACGAATTTAAAAATTCTGTGATGTATAAGATGGAAAATCACTTACAATTTCACAAAATTTTCAAACTGTCAGGCTGCATCACCACCAAGGAGTTGGGTACTGTAATGCGTTCGCTCGGCCAAAACCCGACCGAAGCAGAACTTCAAGACATGATCAATGAGGTCGATGCAGACGGCAATGGAACCATCGATTTTCCCGAGTTCCTCAACCTCATGGCTCGAAAAATGAAAGACACCGATTCCGAGGAGGAGCTCAAGGAAGCCTTTAGAGTCTTCGACAAGGACCAGAATGGATTCATCTCAGCCGCTGAGCTCCGCCATGTCATGACCAACCTCGGCGAAAAGCTCACCGATGAGGAAGTCGATGAGATGATTCGTGAGGCCGACGTCGACGGCGACGGCCAAATCAATTATGAGGAGTTTGTTAAGGTCATGATGGCCAAGTGAAGGAATAGTCATCTTGAATGAGATTATGATGTATGGATGTGTTATTTCCAAGTAGTTGGCTTTGTTGTTTCCTTGAGCTTGTATTTTCATTGTTCTCTTAACCTATGGTTTCCATGAATCTCTCAATTGATTTCATTTCTATCTATTTGCTAGACTTCGATTTGGTTATGACTATTCTTTAGAAATTTATATGATAAGAAGTAATATTTATGATCGTGTCCGTTAAAATGTGTTCTGAATTCGAGCATTATATTGAAAATTATTAAGGCTGTGTAAAATGAAAAGGTGGACCAAGCATAAGATGAGGCTTACAACAGATTATGCATTGTGGAACATAGTTGTAATGTAAATTTTTCAAAACTATGGTAATGTTTATATTAAGGATAAACCTTAAGATCAAAGCTTCAAATAGTTATGAATGAGCTTAAAAGAAATATTTAAAATGAAGTACAATGAAGTGTTTTGTTTACATTTTATATGGTTTTTAATTTGGGCAATTTAGAGTAATTTGAAGCTGTGTATATCATAATAAGGAGATCATTAGGTTGAGTGAGACTGATATTTATTCGAATGTTAATTAAATGTCTTATTGTTGTATTGATGACCTGACACACGTAGAGGTAATTTGCAAGCAGGAGGGGGCATTAAAGTATTTTTATGTGGAGAAACTTGAAAAGGGAAAAAATCACCGGGCTTAGCCCATCCAAAACATTTCATTATAAACTTGTAATTACAAAGGATGTGAGTTATAACTTCACATCAAATAACTTTATTTTATACAACATACAAAAAGTTTTAGGAGTTCGGAGAAAATCAAAGTGTTTTTAGTATGTCATTCATAACTCGTAAGCAGTTGTCGCCGAGAGTTATCATTGGATCTTCAATATGACGTTATTTGTTGCACCGTATTTGGGATACATAATTATGCCATAATGTTTGCTGACAGCGGTAGGTAGGGTCAACCGACGGGCAGTGTTTGATGAAAACTGATAGACGGTGGGTGATCGACAAACGACTAGTGGGTTGTGGTCGACGTTGGTCATCAACTATGAAGAGTAAAAGTTATCGTCGAGTCTTTAGTTTATTACAATATTGGAATTCAACTCTTTCTTCTCCCCTCTTCGAGCGAAAAGAGTGAGTTTATTTAGAGCCCTTAGGGGAGGGCCATTTTGTTCATTGACGATTAAATCTTATAACCACCTGATAGGACTGTATATATTGATCCCCCTTAATCATAGGAGTTTTTTAAGTTTTAAGAGTTTTAATTACCTTGAAATTGAGTTATATTGGACTCGTTAAATTCCTCTTGTCGAGATGCTCGGTTTCACTATATGTATGTCATATTTAGAGTTCATTTGTTCATCTGATTGAAGACCCAAAGGTGCCAAGCCAGGCTTGATTAGTCTCATATTAAACTAATTTTGGCTTCATTTGGTTTGTTCTATTGAGACGGTCAAACTTTTGCTGAAACCGGCCCTCTGAATGATCTTGAATTTGAATCATCGATATTTATTATCAAACATTGCTTCAAAATGTTTGTCATTAGTCATAATATGATATTTATTTTGAAGAAAAAAATTTTAAAGCAATAAGCTCATATTAAGACACTACCATTGATGCTTAGGAAGTAATGCATGATGCATAAAAAAGATTAATAAATTTTTCTTCAAACGTTCAGCCAAAAGAATTGTAATAACTAAACTTAGCCTGACACAAATGTGCATGTTATGATATATTCATGATATAATTACGAAAAAATGTGAGCAAAACAACTATATATGAGTGTGGACAACTATGCAATATCATAATAAAAATAGCAGAGTTAAGTAAATTAACGCATAGACAAATGTGAAGATGAAATTAATTTGTAAAACATAGCGAAGTTAGAAGTTATTTATACTACCAATTAGAATTACTCATCTTCATTATTTTCATAAGGAATAATTGTATAATGCCTCATATATCACAACTAAACAACAATTTCTTACAAAAATAATTAAAATGTTAGCCAAAAAGGTGTATTCTGTAACATTTTAGAAAAATGTTGATCTTTATAAATCATATGCTTGATCTCATAAGATTCAGTTTAATTATCATTCCAAAATGCACATCTGCTGTTACATTTAAGTGATATTTGAGCTGATATTCACAGATATTGTTTAGCTCTTACCATATTTCACCATAAATTCTAGAAAGGAAATAAGGTCCTGAAATTCATATGTATATTATTGGGATTATGATTTACATACATCTAAATGGAGTTCCCTCTTTTCTGGTAACTTCTAGTATATTTTTTTTCTTATTTAAAACAGATCCCAATCCTTCTTCCAACAGCGCTTTGTTATGTGCATGTAAATATGAAAATTTGGGTTTTGGATGTGTGAATACATAAGGATTGTGTGGTGTGTTTGAAAATGGCCCAAAGTTCTAATATTGTTAAGTTTCACCAACTAGTTGGCTTGGCCTAATGTTCTTTGTCTTATGCATGCTCGATTCTATAATTTGCTGCCCATAGCATCACTTTATTTAAAAATTGGAAACAATACAAATTATATTTAGTTTTTTTTTTTTACTCTTGTTCGAAACACTTCTTCGATTTCAGAATGAAAATTTTAGTTTTTAATTAAAAAAAATGATTTTATTCTAATTTAATTAGTATGACACAAACTTTACAATCGTGATATGAACTGATGACGATTGTCACATGATGTTGGAATCTAAATGTAAATTGAAGGAGGTCTATAAGACTTCCGATTTGCGTTTCTCATACTTCCGGTTTTCTATATGTTCAAATTTTGCACATGGAATCTTACGTTTGAGGAGTTAATCTTATACACTGCAAAAATCATGTGGCATTAAATTCAAAGTTGTGATTTTACATTTGTTATTAATCAATCATGAATGGGTTGATTAATTAAAGGTTGAATTTCATGAAGTTGTTGGACGTGTTTGTTGCAACTTGAATGAAGTTGTTAGGCTAGCAAGCCTTACTTGGGAGGGACGTGCTCATTGTGGTCTTGATGATGCCCACAATACCGCTCAACTTCTAGTTCAGCTTATGCAAAATGGTTCTTATGTTGCATTGTAATGCTTCAATGGGAGGAATCTGTGCCTACTTCATATGATCTTAATGATTCAAAATTCCTTTAAGAAAAAAAAAAAAAGATTATGCTGAATTTTGAAATATCATTTGTATGCGACATCACTCTACAAAAGTCAATTTAATTGTTCAATATTAAAAATATATGATCATGCCATTTGCATTATGTGTGATAGTGAATTTACTCTCTTAACTACCAACTAAAAGACCTATAATAAGTGTTTATTCTTTGTGCTCTACATTACATGAGTGTGAAAAATAATTTTCTATTGTTGTATTTGTTTTTTACATTACATTTATCTTTATTTTTATTTTGATTTATTGAGATTCAAATCATAGATATAGATAAAAAATAATAGCCACAACCAAGTAATTAATGGTTATTGCATTGCAATTTAATTATCATCAAAGAATTTCTTATGAGGAAAGAATAACTTTATAAATAAATGAAATTTTTTTTGTTGCCTAACCACAAGTTTGGTTTTGAGTATATTAGTTTTATGATATCTTCCATCAAGGTTCAAAATTGCATGACTAATTTTTTTTTTTTTTTTAATTTGCTTCACTTTGGGACATAATTTTGGCGAAGTTTGTAAGCTATTGAAGAGCAGACACACGATAATGTCCCAATTTTATCTAGCTTGGTTACAAACTTTAGGTGAGATTTTGTAGTGGATGTAGATTTCAATTGAATGGTGGCTGGGTTTAGAATGTACCAGGATGAAAAAAGTGTAATTGTAAGTATATAAGAATGTAAAAATCAAATATAGAAGGAATAAGGATAACTTCCTTATATGATAGTACATAAGCCAATACATTAGCTACTAAATGCCAAACTAAAGATATGAACAATTATTCACTTCAAATATTTCATCCCACAACTCAAGTTACAAAAGACTCTTGGACTAAGATTTATTAAGGAAAAAAATAGAGGAAAAAAGTGAGGAAACTAAAAGAGGGGATTATAGCTTTAATGAAGGAAGAGTTCCAACCATTCTTTTCTAATACTCCCTTCATGTCAAGGTGAGGCATACTTATCCAAAAGAGATAAATAATAATAAAAAAATGAAATGATAAATAATTAAATATACATTGCATTATCATATTCTAAATTTTGAGCTATTGTAGTTAGGTATGTTTTTTCGGTATCTTCCTTGTGCGCAGGATACAAGAGAGGGTCACATCCAACACTCCTGACCATTTCTAAGGGGATTTGATCCCAAGTGTTCTTGAAAGATGAAGAACAAGGCTGCATTTGTTATTAATTTGTGACATTAAAGACTAATTACAACAGTTTAATATAATTTATGTCCCAAATCTTTTAGTACCACATTCAGAGCAGAACTTTGAGGTCTCTCGCAGATAAGAGGCTCCACATTCATCATAAAACCTTGCAGGACTTGTGGGCAGTAAGTGTAAGCGGCTGCCTACATGAACAGCAGGAAGTGATTGCATGCATGACATATGTTGAGGCGTGGCAGGCGATAGATGTTGATGAGAAATATGAGGCATATGAGATGAGTGTGTGCATTGATGCATGTTAGGGAAGTGTGGTGCTAGTTAGCTTTGTTGCATTGTTTGATGATATGCTTGCGGTAGAGTACTATATTGAGTTGGGTGTTGCAGTTGTTGTATGTGTTGTTTATATGAAAGTTGCAGCTGACCTTGGTGCTCATTTACCAGACAGAACCCTGCAACACTAGTTAATGGAAAAGAATCGTCGGTTGCTGAAAAATGCCCCAAGACTGATATTAGAGATAGATTGTGATTGAATCCGTCTATATATTTATACAACCAGCTCAGGAAATCTTGTCCTCGTCTCAAGAGAAGTGGCCAATTCTCTTCTCTTAAGGCTACAAGATCCTTTTCTAGAAAATTTTTTGGCAAGTTTTCTGTACAATCCACCAGCTGCTCCACGAGCTACCCCAATTGACTTCCCACGAATCCCCGCCAAAGAAGAAAGGCAGATGTTCACCTCATTAACGAAGGTCTCATACAAATTTGACACGTACATTAGGGGCAACATGAACCTTGGATCACCTTCATAACAAACTTCATGAAGCTTTATTTTGTGCTTATCATGGCCATGGTCATAGTCAGCATCACAAGTCTCGGCCACTTCTACCATGTTCTCTTTGACAAAATGTTCAACAATAATTTGCAAGAATTTAGCCCTTGTAGCCTCAATTGGCAAAACATCATCCACTATCAGAATGTTATAACTAGGAGTGGAGGGCCTGCCATCACTCTCAAGACCAGATTGCTCTTCATCATGGAGAGCTTGCAATGAATTCCTATATGAATCATGTATGCAGTCCTAATAAGGTTTAAGATTGGGTTTTTTTTTATGCTAGGGATTAGAGAAAGAACTCAACATTTGTTGGGATTTACAACGAAACGATCCAAAGCTGAGGGGCTTTTCCTCTAACACAAAATCTTGATTCTTAGATCTCTATCATCCCAATCTAAGGGGGCTCTAAGAATGAAAAATGCAAGAGTTTTAAGGGATTTCATGTTTGTGGTGTTTGATGAAACATTCTCTTTGCTTGCTCCTTGCTCCTACCTCGCATCGGTGAAGTTTGCTTTCTCTTCTTGTCCAAAGAAGGAGAAAGCTCTCCCCTTTTCTTAGGAGAGACAAAGCCTTTTCTTCTTCCAAGTGGGATGATGCTCTCCTTTTACAAAGGAAATGAAGTTTCTTTTTTTTCCATGAAGCTCCTACCAAAGCCTTCCTCACCCTTTTCTTAAGAGATATGATGAGAAAAGCCAAAAAAAATCCTCACAGATTATGAAGAAGAAGCAAGGAAGAAGATAAAGAAGAAGATGGAGAAGTTCTCTCTAAGTTTTCTGAGATCTCCTCCCTTCCTTTTTTTTTTTTTTGCTCGAATGACCAACCCCTCCTCTTCTCCTCTCTAATTTTTCTTTTCCAATGCTTCAAAAGTATCATCATTGTGTTTTTTTACTTTCCCAGGAAAATCTTGAGCTATCCCGAGGTAATCCTGCGAAAACAGCTGTCTATGGGGCTAAATTATGAAATCCCACACTACTTGGTGCCCCTAACACATGCACAGAGGCTGGGCACATATGCTCCCAACATTTTGTTTCAGCGCTTGATTTGGGTGCATATGCACACATGCTTTTGGTGCATAAATATTGTTCTCTCAGGTTGGAAGCATTAGAACAACCCAAATTTGGGCCCATAGGCACCTTCCCCACTGCTAAGCGGGTGCTTTGGCGCCTATGCACCCAAGTTTGGGTGAATGTGCACCCATAACACAAGGGTGAGATGAGTTATTCCTCAAGCAAGGTCCCAAGGTTTGTGCTGGTAGGTTTTTATGCATTTTCAGATTTTATGGATTTGTAAGCTATGAAAAACCACGTATCACTTGAAATACATCCTCAAAAACTTAAAAATGAACATTTTAGATGTTTCACTTCAGAAATTTTAGTTTCAACATTCATTATAGACCCTCGCGCAGGTACATCGGTCTAAACCCTAATTTTTTTCCAGAACACTCTTAGGATTGTTTGATGAGCACCCTTGACCACGGGAAGTCCTAAACACCTGTAGTATGTCCTCCGGACACTATAACAGTCATCAATCTCGCCTTATATCAGGGGCTGATGCCGACAAATATCAATCACTTTCTTGCATGACCATAATGGGATGAACCCTTAACCTGGTGTTAGATGTACCCACTAAAACCTCTACAAATTCCTTGAGTGATGGGACACTATGTAAGAATACAATATGATACCATATTTCTCGAAAGAATGTCCAGTGTGTGTAGCATAAAAAATTAGTGCCAACAACCGTCACATCGTTAACACTATTGTTGATGCAACTATGTTGTTACCCATCATTATAGACTACATCACCATCGCACATTATCTCATATTTACTTAAAAGGAAAGAAGATAAAGACATATAACATAGCTCTCATGCCATATTTTAAATCATAAAAAAGCTGCATTTTTATTTGGTTGAATTGAATGAAATATAAAATGATGTCTGTAAATAAGCAAAAAGGAGATAACAATGAAAAGGATATATATGATAAAACTTAAAAATATTCTCATAAAACTATTCTCAATAATTAGGATATATTACCACTGCAAATTTCTACTACAAATATCACATTCATAGACTAATAATTATGTGACAGTGAAAATTTATAGGAAAATTTACATACATGCCACATAAATCTTTTTCATTTACATATCTAACACCTAAACATTGATATTTGGATTAATTTCTCTTGATCAATGCATCAAAAGGTGTATTTTACTTTTAAATACTTAAAAATAAGGATGTATTTTTATATATAAAAAAAGATTAGAGTGTTAGAAATGCAATAAATCAAAATTTAGGTTTTAGCTATGTAAAGCTATGTAAATCCATAGAAATTGTGTGGTATATTTCTTAGGGTGTGTTTGGGGCGATGGTAGGTACCGGTGGTGTGCCGCATGCAATTTATTTTGTTTGGCAAAACCATGTTTTACTTGTTTTTTCAAACAAATGTCGTTGAAAATTGTGTTTTACTACCTGTCCTGACTAAATGTGACGGCTGCTAGAAAGTTGTGCCAAACATATATGTTTAAAGAACCAGTTGTAAAACAGCTGCAGAAGAAGTCGTTGTTCAAAAAATTGCGGTGTCTTTTAAATTTTTCTTTCTTTTTGAAAAAACCAGACATCAGCTTTCTGACACCAACTGCAGGTAGCCAAGTATGGTGCGAAAATATAGTTTTTAGCTGCAGTTTTTTTGATAACACAATTAAAACACATATTTGCCAAACATAAAAAAATATGATGTACCACCACACCACTGCTCTAAACATAGGGCTGTAAACGAGCAGAGCTTGAGCAGCTCAGGGTCAGCTTGTGTTTGGTTCGTGTTCGAAATCGGCTTGTGAACAGTGTATTCGTGTTCGGCTAGAATAATATTTTCTTGTTCGTGTTCGGCTCTTGTTCGGCTCAAAATTGGCTCGTTAGAATATAAAATTATTAAAATAATATTTAAATTTTTAATATAAAATAAGAATTTTATGTATAA
>JXCR01126579.1:0-27528 GCA_002079205.1 Phalaenopsis hybrid cultivar | reverse complement strand
GAAGGAAGACACCACATAAATCAAAACATAAAACAAACATTACAAACAAAGACTCAACAAATAAAAACACAATAAGCTCGACGATGAAAGAGTCTAGAGAGATAGTGCTGGAGTGGTGGTTTCGGTGAAGCCCGGAGCAATGTCGAGCGAAAGCAGGTAGCAAGCCAAGGCTCGTCCATGCGCCAAACCGCAGCCAGAAGAAGTGAAAAACGCCATCGAAGGGTGGAATCCGGAGATGGCAAGGATGACGACCAAAGTCGTGGAACAAAGACAAGAATGGTGGCCGAAGTCGAGGAGCAGAGGCATAGGAAGGTCGTGAGCTGCAGAAAGGAGGGAGGCAACAGCTGGAGGCACCGTGAAGGCCTGATGAAGGTTGCAGCTTGCTGGAAGTGAGGCGACGACAGATGGAGGGGCATAGAGAGGCTTCTGGTGGTGGTGTTGGAAGGGCAGCAACGAGCTGCGAATCCAGGTGGCTGCAGTGGAGGCGTTTGGAAGAACAAGTGGGTTGCGAACTGCTTGTAGTGCAGTTGCAACGGAATCGACAATGGTCTGCGAGGGCAGAAGAGCTGCGACTGTATGCAAGAAGGCTGCAGAAAAGCTGATCGGCTGTCTGGAGGCGCAACAATGGACCGCAACAATGGACCGCAATAATCCAGCAGNGGTGGTGGTGTTGGAAGGGCAGCAACGAGCTGCGAATCCAGGTGGCTGCAGTGGAGGCGTTTGGAAGAACAACAAGTGGGTTGCGAACTGCTTGCAGTGCAGCTGCAACGGAATCGACAATGGTCTGCGAGGGCAGAAGAGCTGCGACTGTATGCAAGGAGGCTGCAGAAAAGCTGATCGGCTGTCTGGAGGCGCAACAATGGACCGCAACAATCCAGCAGGGAAGCTGCAGTGGAACTTGGCGACAATCTGAGAGAAGCAGCAGGGGAATCAAACAGTTGTTGGCTAGCAGAGAGGTGGTCAACGATGCTGGAGGGTAACTGGATCGTCGACGGACTGCGGGACAACATGTAGAGGTTGGAACGACAAAGATAATCATTATTTTGGATGGGTTGTAGCGGGAGCACCTTCCTCATTGTCGAGTACAACCCTCAAGAAAAAAACACTAAATAAAACAGAATTCAGATTTCAAAATCAAGACCCCTAACTCTAGGCGCCTCAAATCCTATTTATAAAGAGACTTGACCTAATTATGGAACACTAAAATAAGATGGAGAATTAAATCAAATTTTANCAACCCTCAAGAAAAAAACACTCAAATAAAACAGAATTCAGATTTCAAAATCAAGACCCCTAACTCTAGGCGACTCAAATCCTATTTATAAAGAGACTTGACCTAATTAGGGAGCACTAAAATAAGATGAAGAATTAAATCAAATTTTAGGGCTTTAAAAATAAGGAAGGGGATAAAATCAGATTTCAGTTTTAATTTAAAATGAGGAGAACAAAAAATCAAATTTCAGTTTTAGGGAAGGTTTTAAAATTAGGAGAATAAAAATCAGAATTCAGTTTTATGAAGGTTTTAGAATTAAGAAGGGCCTAAGATGGTAAGAAAGGAAAGAAAGAAAAAGAAAAGAAAGAAAAAGGAAAGAAAGGAAATCAGAGAAAAAGGAAAGGAGGGAAGAGGGAGAAGGGGCGGCAGCTCCCCTTCCATGAGGGAGAACCAATCGATCCTTCTGCCCGAGCCCCACATAAGTCTCCCGAGGTTGGGGGAGCTTTGACCTCATCTGTCGAAGCTTCTGGATCCTCAAAGTACCAAGTCAGATCTGTAACGTTGAATGTGGTTGAAATGTTGTAGTCCCCTAGTAAGTCAATTTTGTAAGCATTGTCATTGAGTTTTTGTAGAATTATGAAAGATCTGTTTGCTCTGGATTTCAATTTCTCAAATGNAGAATTAAGAAGGGCCTAAGATGGTAAGAAAGGAAAGAAAGAAAAAGAAAAGAAAGAAAAAGGAAAGAAAGGGAATCAGAGAAAAAGGAAAGGAGGGAAGAGGGAGAAGGGGCCGGCAGCTCCCCTTCCATGAGGGAGAACCAATCGATCCTTCTGCCCGAGCCCCACATAAGTTTCCCGAGGTTGGGGGAGCTTTGACCTCATCTGTCGAAGCTTCTGGATCCTCAAAGTACCAAGTCAGATCTGTAACGTTGAATGTGGTTGAAATGTTGTAGTCCCCTAGTAAGTCAATTTTGTAAGCATTGTCATTGAGTTTTTGTAGAATTATGAAAGATCTGTTTGCTCTGGATTTCAATTTCTCGAATGCTCCTACGAGAAATCATTCTCGCTCGGTAGGATCTTCGCTGAGTTTTGACATTGGGAAAAGTGGAATTAGGTCAAGTAATGTTAGCAGATTACAGCCGTAGACAATTTCAAAAAGGTTGTGCTCCGTTGTCTGACTCATGGATCTGTTGGAAGCGAATTCAGCTTGAGCTAGAATGAGGTCTCATTGTTTGATTTTCTTTCCAACGAAACATCTTAGTAAGTTTCTCAGGCTCCTGTTCACTACTTTGGTTTGATCGTTGGTCTGCGGGTGAGCATCTGAACTGAATTGGAGCTTGGTGATTAGCTTCCCCCATAAGGTACACCAAAAGTAGCTTAGAAATTTAACATCTCTGTCAAATTTAATGGTTCTGTGAATCTCGTGTAACCTGATAATCTCCCTGATGTACAATTCAGTGATATAAGAGGCTTCTAGTGTGTGGTGACAAGTACGAAATGTGTCATTTTTGAAAATCGATCCACTACAACCATTACAGAATCTTTATTTTTCTCTGTCCTAGGGAAACCTAGTACGAAGTCCATGCTAACATCCACTCAAGGTGCTTATGGTACAAGCAACGACATATAAAACCCTTTATTCTGCCCAATTGTTTTTCCTAAATGGCAAATCCTGGATTGTCAAACGTGTCGCTCTACATCCCTTGTTAGTCGAAGCTAAAAGAAGTGTTCTTTGACGATGGTGACTCTTGTCTTTGTCAAAATGGCCTGCGAGGCCTCTATTATGGTTCTCTTGTACAATTACTTCTCTTAAGGAGCATCTTGGAATGCATATTTTATTGCGGTAGAACAAGTAGTCATTTGCACAATAGTATTACCTGGTAGGTATCCAGATATCTTTGAAGTCTTTGTCTACTGTGTACATGTTTTTCATGATCTCGAACCCTATGACGCTTGTTTACATAGAAGTGATTAATAAGTGACGCCTGCTTGGGGCATCTGTGACGCGGTTTTGGCTCTCAGCTTTGTGTTTAAGTACGAAATTGAATGATGTCAAAAATTCAATCCAAGTTGTGTGTCAGTCTTTCAACTTACTCTGGCCATTCAAAAATATAAAACTTCATGATCTGTAAATAAGGTGAACTCACTTGTCAGTAGGTATTGGCTCCCGTGCTCGAGGGCTCCTACGATTGCGTAGAATTCTTTTTCGTTGGTTTAGTATTTCCTCCTAGACTTGTTGAGTTTCTCGCTAAAAAAAGTGATGGGGTGACCGGCCTGGCTCAGTACAACCCCTATTCTAAGGCATGATGCATCACATTCTACTTCGAACAGTTGTGTGAAATCTAGCAAGGCTAGAACTGGTGCTTGAGTTACATTTTCTTTGAGTATGTCGAAGCTAGTCTGAGCGGTGCTTGACCAAGTGAACTCTCTTCTTTTTAAAAGCTAGGGGAGAGGAGCGGTAACTATATTGAAATTTTTAATGACTAGAATGATGCTAACACAAAAAATTGTCTTAATTCGGTGAAAGATCGTGGTGTGGTCCAGCTTATAATGACTTTGATTTTTGTCGGATCTATTTGAATATCTGCATCAGGTACGATGTATCCCAAGAAACACATTTGATTTGTCATAAAAGTGCAATTTCATGGATGGGCATATAATTTTTCGTTCTGGAGTACTTCGAATACTGTTGTCAAGTTTTACGCATGTTTCTCTTCAGAATGATTGTATACCAGTATGTCGTCAAAGTAGAGTACGATGAATTTCCCGATGAGGTATCTCATGAAGGTGTTGGGGGCATTTGACAGACCGAAGGGCGTGAATGTCCACTCGTATAGTTCATCTTGTGTCTTGAAGGCGGGCTTCCATTTGTTGCATGGTCTCAACCGAATTTGGTGGTATCCACCAAGTAAATCGGTCTTTGAGAATAGAGTGGCTCTGTGTAAATGAACCAAGAGATCGTCTAGTCGAGGCATTGGGAATCAGTACTTAATAGTTATTTTGTTGATGACTCTGCTATCAATACACTCCTCAATGATCCATCTTTTTTGGGCACCATTAGTTTGTGGGACAGTTGGAGGCGATGTAGCCGAAACCAAGACATCTAAAACAATTTCTGGCATGGACCCAAATGAGCTTTCCCGCTCGAGTTTCTTACTGCTTTGGTTGGTTTTTGGATTCCCAGACGCGAGTTTCCCCGTTCATGGCGTGCGTTTGTCGATAGTTGTCACAGCTGGGGTTGGTATGTATGAGGCATGCTGCTGGAAGGAAGACTGTGGCCTGGCCTGCTTCTATTGTCTTTCAACTTTCAGAGCTAGGATTTGGACGTCACTCAGCAACCAATAGGGCATTTGAACCATATTGCTAATGGCGGGCTTTAGGCCTCCGAAGTTGCGAGCGATGGCATGCTCCTCTTGTTTGACCAAGTCGCACTTTATTTGTAACTGATCAAATTTGGTTGTGAATTCCTCTACAAACATCTCTCTCTATTGTAGGTTGTGAAGCTTCAGAAACATATCTTGGGGATTGTGTGAGGGCAGGTATTTCCGTAGTAAGGCTTTCTTCATTTTGTATCACTTAGTGATTTTGTCATTGTTGTCTCTTGTTCGTTGTTGTTGTAGGTTGTCCTACCATAACGAGGTCTGCTTTTTCAATTTAATAGCTACTAGTTTGACCTGTTTATTTTCAAGTATTTTCTTATATTTGAAAGTTTGTTTGAATGCTCGCAGCCAGTCAAGGAATTCATCTGAATCCATACTTGCGTCAAATTCGAGGAGATCTACTTTAATGTCGTAGTCGCAGTGGCCAGCAAGTTCTTCTCATGGCCGACTCTGGTATTGGATGTCAAAACGACATGGACAGTATTCTTCGTCATTGTTATCTTCCCTGTGGAACGAACTTAGATCGTTGTCCCTGATTTCTTGTCAACTCTCTAGGTCACGATAAAAAGTACTTCGCCTTGGGTCCCTTCATCAAGTTCTGTCTATTGTTATTCTAGACGAAGGATTTCACGATGTATCGCATTTGTACGTCTCTCCTAAGGGGCATAATTGATGTTTTGGATGAGGAGACAAGGAGGTTGGGGAAAATGAAAGAGGGACAAGAAGGATTGACGAATTAAAAAACGAGGGCAGACAAAAGAAAGAAGAGAAGCGAAAGAAAAAAAGGGAATTTTTTTTTGGCTTGATTAGGGGTGTGAATGCTACGGAACTCTAAGATAAAATTAGAGTTGGGCTAGCTCTGATACCAAATGATACCGGAGTTAACCCAAACCCCAACACAAGACACGAATTTATTAAAAACTTAAAAGGACAATTATAACGATGACTCAAAAGAAAATGAAGACACCACAAATTAAAACATAAAATAAAATATTACAAATAAATACTCGACAAATAAAGACACAACAAGCTCAACAAGGAGAGAGGCCGGAGAGATACTGCTGGATCAGCAGCTGCAGTGAACGCTTAAGCGATGTCGGGCGAAAGAGGGCAACAATTCAGCGCTTGTCGAGGCGTCGAACCGCAATAAAAAGAAGCAGAAAACGTCATCGAAGGGTGGAATTCAATATCAGCAAGGATGGTGGTCAAAGCAGAGGAACGAAGGCAATAATGGCGGTCGNGAAGCGAAAAAAAAAAAGGGATTTTTTTTTGGCTTGATTAGGGGTGCGAATGCTACAGAACCCTAAGATAAAATTAGAGTTGGGCTAGCTCTGATACCAAATGATACCAGAGTTAACCCAAACCCCAACACAAGACACGAATTTATTAAAAACTTAAAAGGACAATTATAACGATGACTCAAAAGAAAATGAAGACACCACAAATTAAAACATAAAATAAAATATTACAAATAAAGACTCGACAAATAAAGACACAACAAGCTCAACAAGGAGAGAGTCCGGAGAGATACTGCTGGACCAGCAGCTGCAGGGAACGCTTAAGCGATGTCGGGCGAAAGAGGGCAACAATTCAGCCCTTGTCGAGGCGTCGAACCGCAATAAAAAAAAGCAGAAAACGTCATCGAAGGGTGGAATTCAGTATCAGCAAGGATGGTGGTCCAAACAGAGGAACAAAGGCAATAATGGCGGTCAAAGAAGAAGGGCAGAGGCAGAGGAAGGCTGTGAGTTGCAGAAAGGAAGAAGGCAGCGAATGGAGGTGCTGGGAAGGCCTAACAGATGATGCGGCCTGTTGGGAGTGAAGCGACAGGAGGCGGGGGAGGGGGGTAGCGAAGCTTTTGGCGATGGTGCTGGAAGGGCAACAAGGAGCTGCGAATGCAGGTGGTTGCAGTGGACGCGCCTGGAAGGACAACAAGTGGGTTGTGAACTGCCTGCTGTAAATAGGGGTGACGAACCGAACACGAACGAACAAAGCTTGTCTTGTGTTCGGTTCGTTTAAAATTTAATTTGTTTGAAATAAGCTCGTGTTTGAAATTGTTTGTGAAATCACTGTTCGTGTTCGTTTCTTAACGAACGAGTCGAACACGAACCGAACACGAGCTGTTCGCGAACGACGAGCCAGTTTGACATCTCTAATATTAATATATATAAATAATATAGTATATTAATTATGTAATTTATATTATATAAATATATAATATCTATATTAGTATATTACTAATATAGTATATTAATATATTATTATTATTAATTTATTATATATTATAATTTATAAAATTTAATGTTTTAAAATATCATAAATTTTTTATATATAATTATTTTAAATTATTTTATATTTCGAACAATAACGATTCGAACACAAACGAACGCATCACTGTTCGTGTTTAGTTCGTTTAACTGATCGAACGAAAAAAATTTGTTCATGTTCGTCTCATTTTCTTATCGAACGAATCGAACACAAACTCCTTGACGAACCGAACACGAACTGTTCGCGAACAACGAGCTTTTTTTACAGCCCTAGCTGTAAAGTCGCAAGGGAATCAACGATGGTCTCTGAGATCAGCAAGGTTGCGACTGCTTGCAGAAAAGATGTTTAATGGTTTGGAGGCCTAACAATGGACTGCGACAATCCTGCAGGGAAGTTGTAGTGGAACTGAGCGGCAATTTGGGAGGAGCAGCGGAGGAATCGGGCAATTGTTGGCTTGTAGGGAAGTGGTAGGAGATGCTGGATGGTTGGTAGAAGGTCGGCGGATTGTGTGACTGTGTAGTGGTCGAAACAACGAAGATAATCACTACCTCGAATGGGGTTACAACAGGAGCACTTTCCTCGTCGTGGGATAGTGTCGTAAAGAGAGAAAACACTCAGATAAAACTGAATTCAAATTTCAAAATCACGACACCTAACTCTAGGCACCTCAAATCCCATTTATAAAGAGACTTAACCTAATTAGGAAACACTAAAATAAGGAGAATCAAATCAGATTTTAGGGCTTTTAACTTAAAGAAGAAAACAAAATCAGATTTCAGTTTTGATTTAAAATTAAAAGGAGAACAAAAATCAAACTTCAGTTTTAAAAAAAAATTTAAAATTAGAAGGAAAATAAAAAACNGATTTTAGGGCTTTTAACTTAAAGAAGAAAATAAAATCAGATTTCAGTTTTGATTTAAAATTAAAAGGAGAATAAAAATCAAACTTCAGTTTTAAAGAAAATTTTAAAATTAGAAAGAAAATAAAAAATAAATTTCAGTTTTAAGAAACATTTTAAAATTAGGAAGGGCCTAGGATGGTAAGAAAGCAAAAAAAGAAAAATGAAAGAGAGGGAAGTGGAGAAAAAGGAAAGGAGAAAAGACGGAAGAGGGCAGAGGGACGAGGGGGCGATAGCTGCCCCCATCCCCCTCCCCAGAACAGATGGGTCCTCCCGAGCCCCACGTCACATTCCTTTACATATTTCTAATGTAAAAGCATTATATTCAAATTATGCACTACTCTGAGAGAATTTGTATTTTGCTTCTACACGTGACTATATTGCCCCAGAAAAATGAACAATATCCAACAATTAATTTTTTATCAGATATCTCTGCTACCCCGCAAGCATCTATGTATATCTCAATATCACAGTTTTCAAATTTTTTGAAAAACAAACTGTATCAAGAAGTCATCTTCAAGTATCTCAAAACTCTATTTACTGCTTCTAAAAGATCCACATTTGGATAATTTATGTGTTGACTTACTACACTGACTGAGTATGAAATCAAGTTTTGTGTGTGATAGATAAAATAGTTTGCCCACAAATCTTTGATATCTTCCTCGCCTAACTTATGTTCAGCCTTTTCTTAGAATTTGTAGGTGTGTCAACGGCTTACACCCAAACATGCAAGTTTCACTTAATAGGTCTAAAATGTACTTCTTTTGGGATATGAAAATTCCCTCTTTAGACCACGCAACCTCTATTCATAGAAAAAAATAGACTTTCGAGGTCCAAGATCTCAAATTTTGTTGCAAGTATCCCTTTCTGAATCATCACTTGTCAAGATAACATTATCTACATATACTATGAGAAAAGCAATTTTGCCTCTAGATTTGGATTTGATAGACATTGTATGATCAACTTGACACAGATGTATCCATTTGTAATCCCTTTTTTATCAAACCTGTCAAACAAAGTACGAGCCATACAAGGACTTCAACTTGCAAATCAACATGTTGTTCGACCTATTCTTCATCAATCTCGTCCTTCAAGAAGGCATTTTTGATATCATGTTAATTTAAAAACCAAGATTAATTTACTACAAGAGAAATTAAAACTTGAAAGGTATTAAGTTTGGCAATAGGTGCGACCATTTCCTGATAGTCAATCCTGTATGACTATGTGAAACCCTTAGCAACCAGTCTGGACTTTAAATCTCTCTACATTTCCATCTTCTTTGTATTTGATCGTGAATATCCATTTGCAACCTACAAGATTTCTTTCATGACGTAATTTTGTAAGTGTACAAGTGTTTCTCTTTTCTAAAGCCCGAATTTCTTCCTCAATTTTTTGTTTCCATGTCAGAACCTCTTAGATAGAGTTGGAAATCTGCACACTATCAATATATTCCACAAAAGCTCTGTAAGATGGTAGAAACTTCCCATAAGAAACATATCATTTCAATTGGATGACTAGTGCACCCTCAAATATCTTTCCTATGTGCTATTAGTTCATTGAAGTCATCAACCATCAATGTAAGAGACTCATGAGCAGAGGAATCAATGTCATTATGATTATCAAGACTTAGTACTAGCCTTGATAGTCTGAGTCTGCATAGTATCTTCAAATGCTCAAAAGTTCTTTTATATATGTAGACACAAAATTCTTTATCATAGGTGTCATGTTGAGGTGTAGTAGAGACAATTGAGACAATTTCTGTGACAGAGTTCAATTCTTCAAATGGAGCTAGCTGAGGTGGAGTGGAGAAAATTGGAATTGGTTGATGGACAAAATTTGATTCAATTAAAGGGAAAATGGTCGTAGAATCTTGGGAAAAAAATCCCACATATGATATTCTCTAGAGTTCTCCCCCAAAATTTTAGTAGATGGGAAAATAAGATTGCTGCACAAAGAATCTGACATTCATGAAGCTGTATATTTCCTACTAGTTGGGAATAATATTTGTAAAGTTTTTGATTGAATGAGTAACTGAGGAAAATACATCTAAGAGACTTCGAATCAAGTTTCGTACGATGTTGTCGATGGATATGAACAAAGGTAGAACAACAAAAAACCTTCAATGGTAGATCAAAATAAAAAGAATGGATATATGGATAGAATTCTATGAGAGCACTTTGGGGAATTTGAAAATTTAGGACTCAAATAGGCCTCCTATTGTTGAGGAGCATTCACACAAGAACTTATATTAATAATATCCTACTTGGAAAGATGAAGACTAAGGATGGAATTAAAATATTCCTTAGTATTATCGACTTTAAGAATTTTATTTTTGCTTTAGAATTGAGTGAAAATCATGAAATGAAAAGGATTGAAATATGGTGGTTGTTTTAGATTTTGCTTTCAAAGAGAATGTTCATATTATTCTTGTGTGATCATCTATGAATGATACAAGTCATCATGCCGCATTTACATTGTTAACTTGTGAGGATCCCATATATCATTATAAATTACAAAAAAAAGTACGTGAAAGTTAGTATTCTAATTTGGAACATACATGCCTGGTAGGTTTTGTAAATTAATAACTTTCAAATTGATAACGATTGAATTTTTTAGCGATTAATAAATGTGAAAACATCTTTTTCATGTATAAAAAATTTGGATGACCAAGACGACAATGACTCAACATGATTTGACTTTTAAGTGAATCAGAATTTGAACTAGACTCAGAAATATTACTTTATTAATGACATTGCCTATCGATAAAATTATTTTCTTTGAGCAAATATAGATCACCATGCATCTTAGCACTGCAAATCACTTTCTCCGACTCCACAACTTGAAAATCACAATAATTAGAATAAAATTTAATCAAATTTTCAGTCATGAGGAAGTTTGTTGATTGGAGTAGGCTACAATTTAATTTTGGAACATAAAACATAGAGTAGAGGTGTAAAATATTTGTCAATCCGACTGATCAAATTCATGCTACTTGTGAGAATGAACCATCAGCTATTCAGACTCAAGAATTATTGGTACATGAGTTGTAATTTTTTAAGATGTTGATGTCCCCAGTCATATAATCTGAGCTCCAAAATCAATTATCCAAGATTTTAATTTATTGCTTTAGACAGTAGAAGTATGAGATAAGTTTGGACACTAAAAGCATGGAATAAGACATCTTGGTGTGCTAACATGCTGATAGGTTGCTCAACAAAGGATTGTGATACTTGTCCAGAATAATAACTACTACCAAACATTTTCTTTAGCGCCTCAATTTGCTCCGCGGTGAACGGACTGAATTATTAATTGATGTTGAATGATATGATAGTGATTGAAGGCGTAGGTTCAGATTTGGACGTGAGTTCCAAGGAAAAAGAATATAAACCATGTCGTGTTTTACTATAACAAGGTTGTGAAGTTTGAATCAAGAAGACCTGTTGCTCAGATGAAAATGAGAGGACTCTTAGTTCAACTACTTGGTTGGATCGATTGTAAGCGGAGAAGCGCAACTCTCAATTTCAACGACTTTGACAAAGGGCAAGAGATGGTTGGGTCGATTGTAAGCGGTGACCTGTGAGAGAACGGTAATTGCAATCAAAATTGATCATTGTACTAAATCCTTCAACTTTAGTGAAACGGTCAGAACCGAGACCAAATCGTTTGGTTTAAGTGGATAGAAAAGACAAACCAGTTTGAGTTTATGAGTTGATCTATTCAAATGGACTAGACGGACTACAGGTAGGGTACACAAAGTTCAATTGAGAGAGCAAAGGAGGAGCTCTTAGCAGTGGCAGCTTGTGTGAGCTACCCTTCTTCTTGAAGAAAGGGGCAAGTAAAACTCGCAGGACTTGCGAGCAGAACCAGCTAACCTTCCTCTTGGGAAGTTTTGTCGAAGACAGAGTTGAAACCCTCAAATGGGTCCCAGATATTGAAAGAAAAGGAGTTGAAGATGTTTACTACGCGTCGTTTGCAAGGTTTCTAAATGTCAACTGCGAGAGATGCGGGAGTCGAAACGAGACTACCGGATAAGTCGTGACAACGATGAGAAGGCAAATTAGTTTATCACGGTGTTGAGTCATGTGTCTACATTTGCAAGAGAGGGGTTCACCTTGTGCACCTTTTACGGGATACCATACAAAGTGCGGGGTTGCTTGTAAGCTCAAGAAGTAGAGGCCAAGGCTCTGACACCATGTGGAATTCTAGAAAAAAATTTATTTTCGGCTCAATATATGCATTACTCTTTGCTGCATGATATAATATTGAAAGGNTCAAATGGACTAGACGGACTACAGGTAGGGTACACAAAGTTCAATTGAGAGAGCAAAGGAGGAGCTCTTAGCTGTGGCGGCTTGTGTGAGCTACCCTTCTTCTTGAAGAAAGGGGCAAGTAAAACTCGAAGGACTTGCGAGCAGAACCAGCTAACCTTCCTCTTGGGAAGTTTTGTCGAAGACAGAGTTGAAACCCATGAATGGGTCCCAGATATCGAAAGAAAAGGAGTTGAAGATGTTTACTACGCGTCGTTTGCAACGTTTCTAAATGTCAACTGCGAGAGATGCGGGAGTCGAAACGAGACTACCGGATAAGTCGTGACAGCGATGAGAATGCAAATTAGTTTATCACGGTGCTGAGTCATGTGTCTACACTTGCAAGAAAGGGGTTCACCGTGTGCACCTTTTACAGGAGACGGTACAAAGTGCGGGGTTGCTTGTAAGCTCAAGAAGTAGAGGCCAAAGAGAAGGGTGGCTCTGACACCATGTGGAATTCTAGAAAAAATTTTATTTTCGACTCAATATATACATTACTCTTTGCTGCATGATATAATATTGAAAGAAAACAAAATAGGAATCTCTCCAAAAATAAGAAAAATAAGAAAAAGAAAATATCTTATAAAGGAAATAAATTTGTGAAAACTATTCTGAGGAAAGAAAATAATTCTTGTCTAATGCGGATTGACACTTTCCAATACATATACATTTGATCAAAATGATTTATAAATAAGCCAAAAAGTAACTTCTATTCTCATTGAAGTGTTCCAAATCCATATCTACTTCATTCCAAACCATTTTATAGGTTATAGATAGAGAGATTTAGAGAGAGGAGATAGTGGGGTAGAAGGTGAAGAAAGACGAACAATTTTGAAGGTATTTCACTAAATAAATTAAGGAAGAAAATTTTACCCTAGTTTAGGGAGCGTATTTTCTTCTTGAGAGAAATCATTATGTTAAAATTCATAATTTATAGCGCGGTTTAGATGAATGATGTATTTTATATGTGTGTTATACCTTCATCTTGAGCAATAATAATTTTGTGTTCTGTAGAAAACAAACTGGTGTGGTCTTTATTGCAGTGTAGATGTGTATGGAACAAGAAATATTATAAAACTTCAAGATTGTGCCTTGTCATGATTTAGTATGAGATGAATTGTTGATGAACCTATCAAAGTTGATTTCATTAAATATGCGCAAGCTATAATGTGCAAACAGAGACAATAATATTGTATTTGATAAATTTATGAATTAGCTAGTTTATATCTAATGTAGTATAGTTTCGTAGAATAATGAAATATCTATGTTGGCAAGTTAATTTATCATATATCAGAAGTTGCAGAAACTAAATGTTTCATTTGACAAAAAAAAGTTATATGAAAGATTTATATTGCATGCTTAACAATTGCTCTACGTACATTACTAGCATGATGTTGCGTAACTCTATGGCATGCAAATTATTAAGTTTCTATGACACGATGTGTATGCAAAGAAAAGCTATCCATAGGCGGATAATGTTACGTTACCCAGCATGAGATCAAATTGATGATTGTGTGAGAGCAGTATGGTAATAAGCTCTTGCATTTAATGCATTGAGGAAGTTATCAATTCAAAGAGCGTATGCTATGACTAATTCGGCTCTTATAGAGAGGGGGAGATATTTTAGGTACCTCGTGTTATGATACTCGCTTTCTAGAAGAAAGTAGCCAATGGGCACAATGTATATTGTGTTGGTTCAACTTGTGTGATTATGTTGTAAGATGATTACTAAGGTGAAAAGATAAGCTCACTTCATCACTTACATTGTGAGATGTTTACTAGGGTGAACTGAGCCACTCGCTTCATCTCCTTTCTTGTTCAAATAATGTGCGGAAGGAATCATGGATGTAATGGAATGATATGATAGTTTGTGTTAGTATCAAGAATATTTCATGTCATAACTTTACATGCAAGAATTTATGACCACGACAAATCAAGCAATAACACAGCATAACAATAAACCTATTGACTTATTATAACTTCTTGATATATTATTAGTTATTTATTTTATTCATGTTTTGTATTAATATTCCATAGAACTTTTACATAATCATGCATGTTGCTTTACTCATCAAGTAGAAGAATTATGTGTTAAAATTTTGGTTTTCCACTGTCTTAATGTTCATTACTATATAGCATGTGTGCTTCAAGGCAAGTGTAAAGGTATTGTTGTGAATAAAGTTTGCAGACATTTTGATATGATCTTTTTAAGTAGGAGATACCATGATATATTTGGGTTACATTAGCATATATAATTGAAATAAAAGATAGTTATCATGAGATTATGTTTGAGTGTATATATATATATATATATATGGGTGTTTTAATATTGAAATGTCGGTCGCCATCTGCTCTGCTAGGGTTCGCCCGATGGCGAAACCCTGGTTTGATTCCTTCGGTCGTCAATCTTTTCTCTGGCGCTCGACGATGAACTTCCCGCACTCGACGACGATGACGAAGGGCTCTGCATTTGTCGACTTCGTGCCATACAACGAAGGGTTTCGGCGTTGTTTCCCTTTTCGAGCTCCGATTTTGAGCTCTGGTTTCATCTGCGGTCCCTGGTTGCAGTTCGCTTCTGTTCCGAGAAGGTCGCGCCTTCTGCTCGCTTTCTGCCCGGCAGAAGGTTTCCTGTTCGCCTGTCTGCTCGCTTCCTGCCCGCCAGACTATTTCTCTCGTCTTGTGAGAGAGATGACATCGACACACCGTTCCTATGCAAATGCTCTTGTCGGCGACTTTACTGCTCGTGCCCCTCCTCCAGGTTCAGCGCCTGATTTTGCTATTGGTAAGTCCTGTAATGTTACATAATCTTTCCATGAGGCTCTTAAAGATGAAGGTGATCACACTTTTATTAAAAAGCTTGGAAAAAAAATAAAAAGTCTGCACTTATTCTCACAGAGGTTGAAACCGATACTCTCGCGTCCTCTTGACGTTTCTCTCTAGTGGGGAAATTCCTTTATAGTCACCCAAAACTGGAGATCGTTAGGAAGGAGTTTGATACTATGAAACTATTGGGCAGTTGGAACATTGGCCTACTTGATAGTAGACATATACTTATTCAGCTATCTCATGATGTCAATTACACTCGCATTTTCTCTCGAAAAGCTATTAAGATTGACGATCATTTTATGAAAATTCTGAAGTGAACCGTCGATTTTGATCCAAAAGCGGAGTCCCCTATCATTCCTGTTTGTATAAAGTTTTTAGGGTTAAAATTACATCTGTTCAACATGAAAATCCTCTACTCTTTAGCAATTGGTTACAGTAAGTCTTTCAATGTGGATAGTCCTACATTTGCTGTCACTAGACCTTCTATGGCTTGTGTTAGTTGAGAGAGGTATCATCCAACCAGCTCCAGATGAGATGTGGATTGGCACTATGCACAACGGGTATTGATAAAAAGTTGAAATGGAACAACATCCTCCTTATTTCTCTCATTGTAGTATGTTTGGCCACAGTTCTAATATTTGTTATCGTTTGCATCTTCATCTAAGGTCGAATATCGCTAAAGAACAGCCACCTACTATCCCTGTAGAGAAGATGCGACCCAATCCTCTTCCCAACACCGCAGTTCCTGAAGAAGAACAACATACTACAGCTACAGATCCAATTGTGCTTATACCACCCATTGTTATTAAAGATGACTCACTCACATGCCAAGACACACGAGAGTGCTCCTTTGAACCAATAACAGATCAATCGCTTCTAATGTCCAACAATTTGCACATCTCCAGCACATTGTAGACCAAGATAAGGTGAGCCAATCTTCGGAAGAGGAATGGTAGGTCTATTCCAGGAGGAAGAAGAAGAATGGAGGCCGACTCCAGGTCGGAAACATATTGGATGATATATTGGTTACTACTAACAATGGCAATCATCTTACCAACTTATTAGCTTGCTCCTTTCCTAGAACCACAGACAGAGGAAAAACCAAATTGGGTTGCTCTCTAGTCACCTGATACTATGTATTTCTGCATTTTTAGGCTTTTTCTTTATGTCGCTAATGTACTTTTGAGTATTTTCTAGTTTTGGAACCCCTTGTGGTTTTGTTATGAGCAGGGTGTCATGTTTGGCCCCTCCATCACATTGTATCTGTATCNATATATATATATATATATATATTTGGGTATTTAAAAAATTTCTCTTGTGGGTGACACTATGTTGTAATTGATTATTTAAAACTTAAAGAACTTCATTCTACCACACCTTGCTACAGCGTATGCCATGCATTGGGTCAGGGCACGCTATGCAACACTACCATTGCATGACAATAACAACATCGATTTCTTAAGATTACATGATCAGCAAAACAATAATATCTAAAGCAAATTTTGGTTCGATTGCATTCAATGTATCTAAATATTTTAAGCTTCACATATATTTAAATGATTATCTTAACATGATCAAGTACACAACAAAGTCCATTAACATTTAAATCCAGTCTCACATCTTGAGTTGCCACGCCTATTTTCCCATCTAAAGCTTTAAACTATAGTTAGTTGAAATATTGGACAAGGTAAAGAAATTTAAAGTGACTTAACCTATGCAATTGCTTTATTATCATGCTGCTGACCCACACATACAGTAAAAAAAATAGATTGGAGATGGCGACAACATCAAAAGAAGAATGTGACATTACGTTATAAAATTTGGAATTCCTCAATCATCTTGAAACTCTTCTAAAACTATATTTGATTGGAAAATGAACCATGCGAGCACCTCTGGAATATCAAAAATACCCAAGTAAGAGTCTTCTATGATCAAAAGGAGCAAACATTATAAAATTGACGGACCTCCAGAGCGACGCATGCAATTTGAACCTAACTCATTTCTATGACCGTCGAAGTCACTCAAATGACTCATCATTAAAACAAACTATACGAGCTCCTCTAAAATATCAAAATTGCCCAAGAATGTCTTTTATGAATGGAATGCAAAGCATAATAAAAACGATGAGTCGTCGGCCCAACACATGTAACTCGGGCTCAAATCATCTCTAACACACTGAAATCTCCCAAATAATCTCTGATCCTAAAACAAAATAAGCGAGCACGTACGCAATGCCAAACTTGCATAAGGACATTCATATGGTTGAGTTTTTTGTATGAGAACTGGAGGCACACAAAACTAGATAATTGAAAAAGAAAAAAAAATTAATATATAACTCAATTCCTTCCCTTTGAAGCTCAGCCACTGCCAAACCTCAATTCTACCATGCTTGCCCCATTCCATTGTCGTCAACATGGCCCAATCAAAATGTATAAATGATTTTATATTGATTGAAATAAAATAAATTAAAAACCTAAAACATAAACCATAGAAGAAGCTCCGCCCACTCTCACATGAAACCTTGGTTGTTCTCCCTCACCTCCCATCCCTCCTCTCCCCTCTCTCTCGTCGCACACATGCTAGCCTACACTCCGGTTCTTCTCTATCGAAATCACAGAAGCCCGTTTCTCCTCCTTTGCTTCTCCAGTCGACGACCCTCCACCACTTTCACTANAACTCTTCTAAAACTATATTTGATTGGAAAATGAACCATGCGAGCACCTCTGGAATATCAAAAATACCCAAGGAAGAGTCTTCTATGATCAAAAAGAGCAAACATTATAAAATTGACGGACCTCCAGCGCGACGCGTGCAATTTGAACCTAACTCATTTCTATGACCGTCGAAGTCACTCAAATGACTCATGATTAAAACAAATTATACGAGCTCCTCCAAAATATCAAAATTGCCCAAGAATGTCTTTTATGATTCNACCTAACTCATTTCTATGACCGTCGAAGTCACTCAAATGACTCATGATTAAAACAAATTATACGAGCTCCTCTAAAATATCAAAATTGCCCAAGAATGTCTTTTATGATTGGAATGCAAAGCATAATAAAAACGATGAGTCGTCGGCCCAACACATGTAACTCGGGCTCAAATCATCTCTAACACACTGAAATCTCCCAAATAATCTCTGATCCTAAAACAAAATAAGCGAGCACGTACGCAATGCCAAACTTGCATAAGGACATTCATATGGTTGAGTTTTTTGTATGAGAATTGGAGGCACACAAAACTAGATAATTGAAAAAGAAAAAAAAAATTTAATATATAACCCAATTCCTTCCCTTGAAGCTCAGCCACTGCCCAACCTCAATTCTACCATGCTTGCCCCATTCCATTGTCGTCAACATGGCCCAATCAAAATGTATAAATGATTTTATATTGATTGAAATAAAATAAATTAAAAACCTAAAACAAAAACTATAGAAGAAGCTCCGTCCACTCTCACGTGAAACCTTAGTTGTTCTCCCTCACCTCCCAGCCCTCCTCTCCCCTCTCTCTCGTCGCACACATGCTAGCCTACACTCCGATTCTTCTCTATCGAAGTCACAGAAGCCCATTGCTCCTCCTTTGCTGCTCCAGTCAACGACCCTCCACCACTTTCACTACTCCAATGAGATCCAACCTCTCTCTCTCTCTCTCCTCCTCTTAAGCTGGCCGCACGAGACCTCTGCCCTCTCGGAAGCCCTCTATTCTACAAACCCACAGCTCTCCTCGAGTTTCTCAGACGCCATCTCTCCTTGGTCTCATGTCGGAATCCACGAGAGCTTTTGTCGCACGAGGCAGGAAGCCGCAACCCCTCCCCTCTCCCCCCTCCGCGCTCTCACTCGCCACCTTCTCTGTCCATCAGTTCACCTCCACTTGATATGAGCAAAGGCCCATGGCTGCTCTCCGCTTCCTCTACTGCTCACGCCGCTCCTCCCATCCAGCCCTTACCCCTCTCCGCTAGCAACACTCTCTTCCTCTCTGCTGCAGCAGCTAGTATCTCCTCCTTCCATTCCAGCCGCGACCAAGGAGCACGCAAGCTCCTCCATGCCGGCACAAAACCACAGCACCACAAACAAGGACCAACTCACCTCCAAACTCACGCTATAGTCCTCTCCCACTGTTGAACATCTCTTTTGCCCAATTCCGGCCAGCAAATAAGCAGCTTTATTCCCCAACAGTGCA
Organism: Phalaenopsis hybrid cultivar; assembly: GCA_002079205.1. NCBI lineage: Eukaryota > Viridiplantae > Streptophyta > Magnoliopsida > Asparagales > Orchidaceae > Phalaenopsis > Phalaenopsis hybrid cultivar. Next base: position 8,461 of record JXCR01126579.1, on the reverse strand, counting down.
CATGAAAAACTCCTACCTACAATTTAAGCCGCAGATCATGTTATGCTTTTAGCAGCCTGCAGCCCTCAACACCTCTTCATCATGCTGATTATCGACAACTATAATGAATGGATTCTAGAGCTTAAGTAGCTAAACATGGGAGGACCCTTCGCACAAGTAGGCTTTTGGTAAGCTCAATATGGAAATTACAAGGGCGAAGATGAAGCAATGAAGCCATTCGTGAAGCTGGAAAACAACTGAAGCGAGATCAACTGATGGAGTAGGATATGCTTGCTAATCCGGAGCCTTCTAATATGGTTAGGTTTATTGGATTTTGCAGAATGAATATCAAAAGGGTTGAGAGGGGCATATCATGCTTAGTGCCTTTGCATGCAACTTCATAAATGAGTGCTGCTCTTTGCCAAGCATACAGGATTGGAATTTCAAGTCCTGGAGTTTATTTTGGTTGAAAAGAAATGAGATGTTAATGAGGCAATAACGCAAAGGAAGCTTTCAAATTTCAAAGCAAACAGAAACTTGTTTCTTCCAAAATATCAAGGGATTTTATGTTTGTTTGGAAGCTTTGAAAGAATGGTTCATTACTTTGACTTCAAACTCAATGGCTAAGGTATAAAATAAAAAATATTAGTACCTTGTTCCAGAATGGCAGAGAAATTTGCTGCTATTTTTATACAGGTATCTGAACACGCACGTCTTTTAGAAAGGTGAGATCGAAGATTTATGAACTTGAACACCGCACATTTGTTTTTTAGGCTGGTGGGTTAGAAGACTTGTAAGCCCTGATGTTGCAAAACATCACCAATGCGCGTCTTATAGACAAGGGCGCGGGCCCAGTACTCCCAAGGTAGCCCCCCAAGCGAGGATGGCGTCAGGAGGCTACTCATAGTCAAACAAACATTAGTGTTGATAAATGCTAAAAATTATGAAAATAAGTATCCGTTCTCGTTGTCCAATGAGTCAGAGAAATCTACAATTGCTTTTATATAGGTACTTGAAGGCATATGCACATCTTTTAGATTGGCAGATAAGAATACATTTGATTCATGCACGTCTTATAGACGGGGTGGCCAGACCCAAATTTCTCGATGCAGCTCCTTAAGTGTGTAAGACATCAAGAGGCTGGCGAATTTTTATNCATATGCACATCTTTTAGATTGGCGGATAAGAATACATTTGATTCATGCACGTCTTATAGACGGGGTGGCCAGACCCGAATTTCTCGATGTAGCTCCTTAAGTGTGGAAAACATCAAGAGACTCGCAAATTTTTAACTGGTAGGAGGCTCAAACAAAAGTTGGAAAGAATCCTTATGAACTTAAGTGAGCACAAGAAATGATAACACATAACCAAGCCTTAATATATCTTCACGCCACCGAATTCGCAACCCAACCTCACAGGCGGACAGAAAGCGTTTCATTGGAAGGTTTTAAACAAAAGATCTTGTACACTCGCCACCGAATCCACAACACGTATTTAGAAGCATACATAAGACATTACGTAATGGCTCCAGATTGAGATTTGGCACTTAAATATCACGCTCGCCACTAGATTTGTAACCCCCTACAATAGTGGACAGATGGTGAAATTAAAAGCTTAAAATAAAAATATTTGTATAAAACTTAATGATAATATACCCGTGCAAATAATAATAAACCCNCATATGCACATCTTTTAGATTGGCGGATAAGAATACATTTGATTCATGCACGTCTTATAGACGGGGTGGCCAAACCCGAATTTCTCGATGCAGCTCCTTAAGTGTGGAAGACATCAAGAGGCTGGCAAATTTTTAACTGGTAGGAGGCTCAAACAAAAGTTGGAAAGAATCCTTATGAACTTAAGTGAGCACAAGAAATGATAATACATAACCAAGCCTTAATATATCTTCACGCCACCGAATTCGCAACCCAACTTCACAGGCGGACAGAAAGCGTTTCATTGGAAGGTTTTAAACAAAAGATCTTGTACACTCGCCACCGAATCCACAACACGTATTTAGAAGCATACATAAGACATTACGTAATGGCTCCAGATTGAGATTTGACACTTAAATATCACGCTCGCCACTGGATTTGTAACCCCCTACAATAGTGGACAGATGGTGAAATTAAAAGCATAAAATAAAAATATTTGTATAAAACTTAATGATAATATACCCGTGCAAATAATAATAAACCGNCGCCACCGAATCCACAACACGTATTTAGAAGCATACATAAGACATTACGTAATGGCTCCAGATTGAGATTTGACACTTAAATATCACGCTCGCCACTGGATTTGTAACCCCCTACAATAGTGGGCAGATGGTGAAATTAAAAGCTTAAAATAAAAATATTTGTATAAAACTTAATGATAATAGACCCGTGCAAATAATAATAAACCCCCTTAAAAGTCAATCTAAATTAACAAGAATAAAACAGCATGAGCTCCGATGATAATACTAAATTCTTAAATTTAATCAACTGATAATGTTGCGCAGACTAAAACACGTCTGACCTCAAATCAAATCCACCCCATAAATTGTGTAAAACTACTTAAAAAATAGATCAAACGAACAAGTTTAAACATCTGCATGTGCTTCGACCAACACATTAATTGTTTGATCAAATGTCCTAGAATGTTGCTTGTTAAAATCAAACTTATCTCGAAATATGTGCAAAGTCATTTAAAAATCNGTGCTTCGACCAACACATTAATTGTTTGATCAAAATGTCCTAGAATGTTGCTTGTTAAAATCAAACTTTTCTCGAAATATGTGCAAAGTCATTTAAAAATTATTTCAAACCAAGTCTAAACACCCGCATGTGCTCCAACTAACGTGCTAATTGCTCGATCACAAAATCCAAGAATGCTACACAAATTAAAATATAAGCTTAAATTTAAAATCAAACTTATTTCAAAATAAGTCCGGAGTCATTTAAAAATTAGTTCAAGCCAAAAAAAGTCTGAATACCAACATGTGCTCCATCGCTTGTCTCAATTCATTAAATTTAAACTCCTAAGAAGGTTACGCGAACTAATTGATGCTTAAGCAGTTAAGCTAAGAAATATTTTTTCTTTGGGAAGTGTTCACGCAAATCAAAGTATTATAAAAATGCAATTTTTCAAATATTAAATTAAAATCTATGTAATTACGCACACTCTCAAGTGGGTTGCCTTGCCTATAGGGCGGGGTCATAAGTTTCGCATTTTGGCCAGTTTGATCCTCCTCCCTATAGGGACTGGAGTTGACAAGATTGAGCCCCGGCGAAGCTAGTCCGATCTTCCTCATCACAAATACTGAAGTTGGTAAAACCAATGCTCGCAATGATGTTTAAGAAATTATTCTCTGATGATAGACATATTTATTGCACATCTTACCAGAAGGATTTATTCATAAAATAAAGATTATAAAATTATAAAATTCAAATATCTAAGATGAAATTTATCACTGAAACACTTAAAAGTAAAATCAATTCATCCTTCACAATTTTTTGTCGAGGTGGACAAATCTAAAACTTATTCGAGCTCACAAAGAACCAATATTCTATCAAACATATTACTAAATGCTTGCTAAAAATAATCTCATGATAATAAGGGCATGGCTCTAGTCCTATAACAGGGTGGTTTACCTTCCAATGACATTATTATATTATGATCAAGATTGTAGCCCGTATGTTCCGCAATAGTATTTTGCATTTTTGAGTTATGAATCATAGGGTGTATTTGTTAGGACAAAAAACTCTCTGTAAGCTAAGTTTGACTAAAATTAGTCTCATTAAACAAACATTCACCCCGGGTTTACAAGGTTATTTGATAGGACAAAAAACTCTCTGTAAGCTAAGTTCGACTAAAGGTAGTCTCATTAAACAAACATTCACCCCAGGTTTACAAAGTCCCCTTGGAAGAAACAACTCATGGTTGCTAACAAGCATCCTTATGTCATGTTGGGTCAATTACTTCTGCTGATTAAGTCGACTCGAAACTATGACAACCCGGGATAACAAAATCATTGGTTCTTGATCGAGTTCGTCATCATTTCCCTCACCATAAGCTTTGAGCTCACAGTGATAATTTCTATAATTTTTAAATTAAAATTTGTTGCTACTATATGCTAAGTCTAAATACTTAATGTCGAATGACTAGCGTTAATCGAAAGTGTTCTCATGGTATCGAGAGAAGTAATTAACCATAGGGGCTTGGCATATGAAAAACCTCGAATCTCAGATTTAAAATCCTCAAAAAAAAGGGCAAAGTTTTCAAGTAGTTTCTTATCTACTATCTCATCTACCTTATGAAAATTTGACCTAGAACTTAACACACAAAAGCTCTCGACGAAAATCTCATGTTTTTCGAATTTTTTGAGCCCACGCATGTTTGATTTGTTGCAACATATCAATGATAAGAGCTACATTCTCTAGCAAAACCATGATAATTATGTGAGAAAGGTGGGATTACATTCCTCATTGCATGCATGAATGCATCGCTTCATCTTGCTCGAAAAGTGCACTTTTAAGAACATTGATGAACATTGTTGTCCTCTTTTTACTAGCTCTCAAATTTTTTGACATTCATGGATTTATTACATGATATAGAGGTTAATAAAAAGGGTTACTACATGAATAGACATCAAAAGATCATAGTTGCTTCCTCAAGTTGTATGATTTTTTACAAGATTTTTTAAAAATGTGTAACAAGAACTCAAAAAAAGCCTATCTTTGCATGGAATGAAATGAAGCTTATGGGAATAATTAAAGACTTCCATAATGAGTTTAACTTTGAAACTGAATATTATAGTAAAATTTACTTTCTTGATTATCAATGCCAAACTTGTTGAATGCTTGAAGAGTCATGGGTTTTGGAAAACAGATTACCAATGGACTTAGGCTAGATCTTAGGGAACATAAAATTTCATTAACATTAAAGTTTAAATATTTTCCATAAACTAGCTACTAAAATTAATAGACAATTAGTTTGAAAAATATTCATCAATCATTTCAAAAGCCAACAAAAGAATATAAAGCATGTGTTGAAAAGTGGGCTACCAATCCTATAAATATACCTGAAACAGCATCACGTTCAGAATTTATAGTACCCAAATAAGACAATGATCCTTTTTTTATAGATTGGAGAACTAGTTGATGACAAATCATAAATTAGAACTTAATCCAGATCAAATGATGAGCCTACAGAGGAGCATATTAATTTTATTTTATCTTCACCATATGATATTGCACCTTTATCATCTATATGTTAGCATAAACATATGCACGAGGATCAAGTTGATAATAAAATGTTGACTGGTTATAATAATGATGTTTTCCATATTAACGCTAAATTATTATAAAGATTAGTAGGAACACGGTAGGATCATAGTAATTTATGCTTCGAATTGATCCATAGCCATTATGTTTATCCTTATTTGACTTTTCCAATAATAAACCTTGCAAACTTTACATCATCATGGGAAAAATTACTCAAAGGACTTGCCACTGTCATGATATAAAACTTGTCAGTATGTGCTTAATATATCTATTGATTTGATTACTATTTCAATTTTAAATGCAAAGCTTAATGTTGCCTGCTCAAGTTTCTCTAGAGCCTATATTTGGCAGTATGTAAGCTGTGCATCAAATGAAACATGTTGATCTCAAATCATGGACAGCCACCATTAAGAATAATTATTGCAATTGTTTTACGATTCGTTTGGATGAACATCATCCAAGCCACCTTCGTCTTTTTAAAAAGTCAAAATAAAATTTCATAAATGGTTTGACTGTAAAGCTTTCCTGAAAATGCTTTTATAAAAATGACATTATGTGGCTATTTTAGAGATAACTTTTTATCGACATTTTAACTTTATAAAACTGTTTTTGTAAAACTATTTCTAAACAAACTTCCACGAAAGCAAAAACTCATCCAAACAAAGCCTTAGCATTACCATCTCCACCAAATCCTTTACCAGTTCTCAAAGATATTCAACCAAGCTTCCACCTCCATGGCCTCCATTTGAACTCTTCGTGATGAGTTCTTCGTAAATTGGGTGTATTGATGCAGCACAAATCAGCTAATAAATTCAAAAAAAGCCAGATTTTCACGGACCAAACAAAAAAAGCAGAACAGGGTAACAAAAGAATTAAATTAAAATCCACTTTCATGCCTTTTAGCAATCTTTATTTTAGGTAAAACATTTCCTTTTTTATTAGATTATTTACTACGCTTAATTATTCTTCCTTGGATAATAAAAGGTTAGAATTTAAACATTTTGTTACGATTATATTTGATTTCACTTAAGAACATATCTAAATTCTAAACTTAACTTATTTGGTCTTTTCTTGTAACAAGATTTCTATAAATAAATATCGATGGCTTGTATTCTATAATGAATTTGATAAATGAATGAGAACAGATTATTTGTGAGACCAAGTGAGTGCTATCTAGACCTATATTGTATTCGCGGATCGCTCTCCAAATGATACACACAAAATTCCTTCTTCCCCTCAATCAAAGATTTAACCATACCTTTCTCATAACGTTTAGACCACGCAGAAGAGTTGAAGCAGATGTTGGACTTGCGTATGTGATTCAAAGCATACAAAATTAGGCTTGGAGTAAAAGCCCAAAATAATTTCCCAATTATTAAGAACCGTCAAATTTAGCCCCTAAGTNAAATTCAAATATCTAAGATGAAATTTATCACTGAAACACTTAAAAGTAAAATCAATTCATCCTTCACAATTTCTTGTCGAGGTGGACAAATCTAAGACTTATTTGAGCTCACAAAGAACCAATATTCTATCAAACATATTACTAAATGCTTGCTATAAATAATCTCATGATAATAAGGGCATGGCTCTAGTCCTATAACCGGGTGGTTTACCTTCCAATGACATTATTATATTATGATCAAGATTGTAGCCCGTATGTTCCGCAATAGTATTTTTCATTTTTGAGCTATGAATCATAAGGTGTATTTGGCAGGACAAAAAACTCTCTGTAAGCTAAGTTCGACTAAAATTAGTCTCATTAAACAAACATTCACCCCAGGTTTACAAGTTTATTTGATAGAACAAAAAACTCTTTGTAAGCTAAGTTCGACTAAAGCTAGTCTCATTAAACAAACATTCACCCCAGGTTTACAAAGTCCCCTTGGAAGAAACAACTCATGGTTGCTAACAAGCATCCTTATATCATGTTAGCTCAATTACTTCTGCTGATTAAGTCGACTCGAAACCATGACAACCCGGGATAACAAAATCATTGAATCTTGATCGAGTTCGTCATCATTTCCCTCACCATAAGCTTTGAGCTCACAGTGATAATTTCTATAATTTTTAAATTAAAATTTGTTGCTACTATATGCTAAGTCCAAATACTTAATGTCGAATGACTAGCGTTAATCGAAAGTGCTTTAATGGTATCAAGAGAAGTAATTAACCATAGGGCCTTGGCATATGAAAAACCTCGAATCTCAGATTTAAAATCCTCACAAAAAAGGGCAAAGTTTTCAAGTAGTTTCTTATCTACTATCTCATCTGCCTTCTGAAAATTTGACCTAGAACGTAACACACAAAAGCTCTCGACGAAAATCTCATGTTTTTCGAATTTTTTGGGCCCACGCATGTTTGATTTGTTGCAACATATCAATGATAAGAGCTACGTTCTCTAGCAAAAGCATGATAATTATGTGAGAAAGGTGGGATTACATTCCTCATTGCATGCATGAATGCATCGCTTCATCTTGCTCGAAAAGTGCACTTTTAAGAACATTGATGAACATTGTTGTCCTCTTTTTACTAGCTCTCAAATTTTTTGACATTCATGGATTTATTACATGATATAGAGGTTAATAAAAAGGGTTACTACATGAATAGACATCAAAAGATCATAGTTGCTTCCTCAAGTTGTATGATTTTTTACAAGATTTTTTAAAAATGTGTAACAAGAACTCAAAAAAAGCCTATCTTTGCATGGAATGAAATGAAGCTTATGGGAATAATTAAAGACTTCCATAATGAGTTTAACTTTGAAACTGAATATTATAGTAAAATTTACTTTCTTGATTATCAATGCCAAACTTGTTGAATGCTTGAAGAGTCATGGGTTTTGGAAAACAGATTACCAATGGACTTAGGCTAGATCTTAGGGAACATAAAATTTCATTAACATTAAAGTTTAAATATTTTCCATAAACTAGCTACTAAAATTAATAGACAATTAGTTTGAAAAATATTCATCAATCATTTCAAAAGCCAACAAAAGAATATAAAGCATGTGTTGAAAAGTGGGCTACCAATCCTATAAATATACCTGAAACAGTATCACGTTCAGAATTTATAGTACCCAAATAAGACAATGATCCTTTTTTTATAGATTGGAGGACTAGTTGATGACAAATCATAAATTAGAACTTAATTCAGATCAAATGATGAGCCTACAGAGGAGCATATTAATTTTATTTTATCTTCACCATATGATA
>JXCR01126576.1:60421-104610 GCA_002079205.1 Phalaenopsis hybrid cultivar | reverse complement strand
ATAGGGTCACCTGATTTGACATTATAACCAAATGACCTAGAAAACTTGAACTCTGCTGCAACGAGGAGCTTGAAGCTTACATAGTGTGCAGCCCGGCCATCTTCAACAGCAAGAGGATCTACAACAACACATCCTTCCTTAGCTTTAAAACAACAAAGCCATAGGAATTCGAGGTTGTTTGCCTAGTGCAACATAGATCCTCAAACATATTTTTTGGCCTTTGTACAACCATATTGTATAATAGAAGCCCTAAACTCATCTTAGGACTTCGAGGTAGTCGTTTGTCAGGACTTAAATTNGGCTTGCCCTTATAGGAAGCTTTTCCTGAACCCAGCATAATATAAACTCTATTTAATTCCTTATATTAAATAAGGGAACTTGTCGACCAATACATTTGTCTTGCAGACCAAACGGATGTCATAACATTCTTTAGTTTATTTGATCGAGCCTCACCCACAACTCTTAGGGATAGATACAGGATTTGAGGTAAAGTGCTCTTTCATCTAAACTATGAAAATTATGAGGTTGGTTTCGCAGACCAAACGGATGTCATAACTTTCTTTAGTTTATTTGATCGAACCTCACTCTCAATTCTTGCATTCATCCTTCATGTCATAACTTTCTCTAGTTTATTTGATCAAACCTCACCCTCAATTCCTACATTCATCCTTCGGGATAGATACAGGATTTGAGGTAAACACTCTTTCATTTAAACTATGAAAATTATGAGGTCAATAACTTTCTCTAGTTTATTTGATCGAGTCTCACCCTCAATTCTTGTGTTCATCCTTCGGGATGGATACTTTAGTTTATTTGATCGAGCCTCACTCTCAATTCTTGTGTTCATCCTTCGGGATAGATATTTCTCTAGTTTATTTGATCGGGTCTCACCCTCAATTCTTGTGTTCATCCTTCGGGATAGATACATGATTTGAGATAAAGTGCTCTTTCATCTAAACTATGAAAATTATGGGGTCAATTTGACTTCATCTCTTTCATTTAAACTATGAAAATTATGGGGTCAGTTTGACTTCATATTTTTCAAAACTAAATCTAGTTTATTTGATCGAGCCTCACCCTCAATTCTTGTGTTCATCCTTTGGGATAGATACACGAAGGTAAAGCGCTCTTTCATTTAAACTATGAAAATTATGGGGTCAGTTTGACTTCATCTTTTTTCAAAATGTCATAACTTTCTCTAGTTTATTTGATCGAGCCTCACGCTCAATTCTTGTGTTCATCCTTCGGGATAGATACATGATTTGAGAAAAAGCTCTTTCATTTAAACTATGAAAATTATGGGGTCAGTTTGACTTCATCTTTTTCAAAAATAATCATTTAAACTATGAAAATTATGGGGTCAGTTTGACTTCATCTTTTTCAAAAATAAATTTTTCATTTAAACTATGAAAATTATGGGGTCAGTTTGACTTCATCTTTTTCAAAAATAAAAAAAACATTTAAACTAATTAAAATTTTTAAAACGTCCTTCCGAAGCGGGCAACGGGATTTCAATTCCGATGACCGACACCTTCTTACGGGCAAACCCCACACCAAAAATAGTGCCGACAGTTTCTAAACTTTCATCTACTTAAAAAGAACTTATCTATATGGTATATACGGTATGAAATACAATAAATAAGTATAATGAATCAAAAAAAGCTCGGATTAGGGTTGAGCTTCAATACCTTTGTCTGAGAGGGGAGGCCTTAATCAGATGATTTTGGTAGGTTTGATTGAGTCCAACAAACCTCCAGATGATGTCTTGTGCCCTGGTGAATAATCTAGATATGTTTTTGATCTCAATTTTAGGTGTTGGTCTAGAACTATCTTAGAGACTGTTTCAGTGGGGGTATTGATGGGGAATCAAATCCTCTTGCTATAGGGATGGTTTGTGCACAATTAATTAAGGTTTTGTGCACTATGGGGGAGTGGAGAGATTTATCTTGATTTTAGGGCATATTTCAGTGGTGAAATTGGCTCTGTGGAGTAACTATGAGTTGCTGAGAGCAAAGGGATTACACTTGGGATTGTTTGGAGAGGCTCCGGTGAGATTTTGGCAGAGTTTCCCCAAGGTTTCCAACCCTCTCTTCCTTGGCCATGGAGAGGTGAATTTAAAGTCATGGCTACCTGGTGGAGCTCAGGGCTGAGAGTCAAGTGCTAAAGCATGCTAAAATGGGCTAAGTTAGAGGGTTTAATTTTGGTTTTTGGCAAATGGGGGCACCTTTGGGCTGGCTATTTCCAGTGGCTGAGGTGGTGGCTAGCTAAGATAAGGTCACTTCTTGGCTCAGGGAGGCCAGAGGATGCTTAATGATGGCTAACGTCTTATAGTATGGCATGATGAAGAAGATATCTCAAGATTAGTCCCAAAAGGGGTAAAATCCCTAAAATTGGTGGACCATTGGTCCATAGCTCACCTTGGTTGGTTTAGGTGGGTCTAGGCTGGTCACTAAGATGTACTTGGTGGTTATGGTGTCATCAATTTGGTGACTTTGGCATGGCTAAGTTAATTTTGGTGCATGGGTTCAATTTGGGTCACAATGACTAGAAGTTGGGTTTGGGTTGGGCTAGCCATGACATTGGGCTCAATTTCTTGATCAAACTCATGTAGATGACTATCATAATAGGTTTTAAAAAGGTTTGGAGTGATTTTGAATTGTTTTGGAGGTTCAATTTTGAGGATTTTTGGCATATAGTCAATTTTATGGTGTTGGGTTAGACTTGGGTCTAGGTTGGACTAAGGTTGGGCTAGGCAAAATTGATGGTTTAAAATCATCTACAGGAGAGTCATGATGAGGTATCAACATCAATTTGGTGTCAATTTTGGGGTTAGGGCATTCAATTTGGTGGAATTTGGGGACATAGCAAATTTGGGGCAAATTTAGGGATTTTGAAAGTGGGTTGAAATTGAGTGAAATTAAGGCTTGACCAAGGCCAATTGAAGGTCCAATTTGATGTGTAGGATTCTTATGAAGAGTTTATGATTTAAATTGGTGCAAACTGAGTAGGCTATGTGGTTCAATTGGTGAGATCTAGTCATTTGGCCAAAATTGGGGTTTTGAATTGGATCAAAATTGAGCTCAAAGCATGGGTCAATTAGGATTGTATTTGGTTTAGATTAATCATATGAAATATTAATTTGAGTTTAGAATTAAAATTGGGGAGAAATGGGGCCAAATATATGGCCATTTGAGGTGAATTTGAGGAAATTGGGGCTTAAAAGGCAATCTGGGGGTTTTGGTAAAAATGGTTAAATTGGTGAAATTGGGTTCAATTGAATAGTCCAAATTGATTTTGGAGATATTTGAAGTGATTTTGGATGTTTTAGGAAAGTTTGGCCTACCAAGGATATTTTTGTAATTTTGGCTATTTAGCAATTTTGGGTGGTTTTGGGCAATTTGGGTATTTTAAATTGGTTTGAAATGATTTCTTAACAAATTTGGGTATTTTCGGTGAAATTGAAAATTTTGGTCAAATTTAGGGTTTGAAAGACATTTAGGTAATTTGGGTGGATTTGGTGGCAAAAGGCCAAGTTGGATGTTTTGGTAGAATTGGGGTGCCAAGCACTATGCCTAAGCTATGAACCAATGAAATCCCCATTTGGGTCCTCTTTGTACTGGCCCTAGCTAAACCCTAGCTTAGAGCTAGTGGGTCTAGGGGACCAACTATAGGAGTCTCCCAAAAAGATCAAGGGATCAAAGTCAACAAATCTGGGTTTTGGGTTGGAAGTTGATATAGGTGATAGTGAGTGCAAGTGAGTGAACTAGCTCTATAACAACACCTAGGGTAAGGCTTAAGGTCAAGCAGCCATATGGGGACTCTCCTTGAGATCCTCCATACTGAACGCACCTACTAAGTGCTCAAGGTTAGGACCAATACATGGAACTTCAAGTTGATGAAGGAAGAGTTTGGAATTTCTAATGTTGAGGGTTTCTTTTTTAGTTTTCTAGCAGTAGTCGATAGGAAAGTTCTATGGCTGGACCCTAGGCTACTAAAGAAGAAAAACTAAACCTCATCCAAAAGTGAGGTCAACAATTCATGAGCTTCCTGAAAATCACTATTAATGGTGAAAATTTGAGAATAATTTATGGAAAAGGCATGAATTTGTTAGTTTAAGGTTTAAGGAGTTCAGTTTAGTTATATAGATTTGAATGTGGAATTTATTCTTAATTTTACACATTTTTTTAGAAATGGCACTGAGAATGAAAAGAAGTAAGGGGAAGGCTCCATTCAATTCAAACAAGTTCGTTAGTTCGAGAGCTCAGGATTGATACAGTGATGCATTACAATCAAGAAAATTTATTCCCTAGTGATGTCTTAAAAGAAAGGGATGAGCTGTGGAAGATTTAATTGTTCGCCTCTAGTGGGAGCGGTTATGTTGTTTTTTTACTGTCGTAGTGATTTCTGTTGTGCTGGAGTTCTATGTGAATCTCCTTGAAGCTGATGAAAAAGGAGTCATGGTGAGGGGGAAGGCAATGCCTTTTCCTTTGAGGTAATTAATTAGTTTGATCATCTGCGCCCGAGTACTTTGTGTTTTTATTAAAACTATAGTCTTACTGAGGAGGAGTTAAACAAGATTATTTCATCTTTGACTACTAGGAGAGGCTTATGGAAGATAACAAATGAAAGAGGAGAAAAATTTTCTGCTTTAAAGTTGCATGCCACTACAAATGCATGTCATTATTTTATTTCTACTCATCTGCTGCCTACAAATCATTTGAGTGAAGTGACTCAAGATCAAGCAACTTTGAACTATTGCATTCAACAGTTAAAGCTTACTGATATTGTAGCTTTGATTCATGGAGTTATTACCAGTTATGTAGGATTGGGATTTGCATCCTTATTCTTTTCTTTATGCGAGCAGGCTGGAGTTAGACTTAACACCTGGGAGGCGATCTTACAGCCATTAAGGCCTATTACAAGTGTAAATGTAAAGTCTTATTCACATCATTCTATTTTTGGCCGGAGGGGTGAATTCTCTAGTAGTTCTGCTGCTTTGACGACACGAGTTTCTACTTCACATGTTTCTACATCATGGGGTTAGACATCTGGATCTAATTCTCAATCACAACTAATGGAAAGGATTTTGAATAATGTAATTTATACCAATGAAAAGGTGTCAAACTTAGAACATTTTGCAGAGCATATGGATGGGTATATGAAGAGACATAGTGACTCTGAGGGTGAATTCAACTTAGCTATAGAAAACCTTTTAAGAGGTAACCAAGACGTGGTATTTCCTCAATACCATATATATTCACCATACGAGCCTACAACTACTTGGCGTAGTGATGAGAGTGATGCAGAGGATGAGGATGATTAGCTTTGATCTATAGTTTTGTTTGGTTTTTAGTTTATTTGTTGACATAAACTGTGGATGGTATATATATTCTGTACTTTTTGTTATGTTTTTAATTGTGATTGTTGAAACTGTTAGTTTTTGTTATGTTTTGTTTTGTACACCTACTGTAATGTATTTGTGTTCTGTGAGTAGTTATTATGTTTGTGTGGTAGTATTTGTCTCAATTGTGTTGTTTAATGTATTTAGTTAGTTTGTGTTGAACTTAATTCTGGAATCTTAAGAAGATTTAGAATTTAGCTAACTTCCTAATTAAAAGCTGCATGTTTAAAATTTTTAATTTACTACCAGTTATTTTCCTTTATGATGCAGTTTTGTATGTTTGTTAGTGTGTTTGTTTTCTTTTATGTTATACCCCACTGCATAAAAGTCTGATGAATCCATATATGTTAAGTAAATTAAAATTTGATCAATTTAATTTTTACTCTTGTTTTTAATTTTTTGTGCTTGCATATTTAGGTTATGAAAAATTCATGTAAGCATGTTATTTTTAGTTTTCATTCCTGCCTACTTTTATATGTTGCTAAAAAATTTGGGGGAGGGATGAGAAATTTTCTAAAGAACTTAAAATGTTTATTTGTTCTAAAATGTATTTCAAATAAATTTGATTTTGATTTAAAGAAAATGATTATGTATATGAAGTTTTATTAGGAAACTAAAATTTTGAATATAGAAATGAGTAAGAGAATTTAGTTAAAATTTATGATAATGAAGAAAAACTTAAAGTTAAAATTTGAAGTATAGAAAATGCTAAATATAGTGTAACCATCTTTAGTAGAAAAAATTGTATTTTTGAAAAATTTAGAATATTTAGACTTTTATTTTCAAAACTTAAATTTCTTTTATTGAAATTAATTTTCAGAACTATTATTATGTTTTTAAGCTAGAGAAAAAAAATCAACACTTTGCCTTAGAAAAGGGAGAGTGGAATTCAAAATTATTAAAGACCTAGCCAGATACAATAATCCTTGCCTGAGAAGAAGAGAAAGAAAAGAAAAATAAAAAGAAAATAAAAAGAAAAAGAAAAATAAAAATAAAAAGAAAAGAAAAATTGAAAAATGGAGGACAAGCTTGAGGATCAATGCCTAATAAAAAATTGGTTCCACATCTGATCTTTTTAAAGTACAAGGCATAACAAACTCTTAAGCTCAAGGATATAATATGGTAAGTAACAGTATGCTTCATAAAAATTTATAAGTGGAGATGATAAAATTTCTAAACTCTACATTTCAAGAATCTACAATATTTTTGAATTAGATAGAAACTCATATTGTCATATTTCTTAACTTTAAAAATTTCTAAACTCTAAGTTGGTCTCATTTACTATTATCTTTTTTAAACTTGACTACTATATTTCTACATCAAAATTTTAGCACCTCCTAAAGAAACTCATATACATCATGTACTTATATTGGTTTTTGAATATTGAAGGGTCACTTGAGGAGAAGTAACATCTTAAGTTTGGGGGCTTTTGATACACCTTAAATAAATAGTGCTTTTATACAAATTTTTTACCTATTTTTGAGATATTGCGTTTTAATGAAAGGTATTTGTGTGTTTTTATTTCAGGTACAATCAAATGAATGAAAAATGTTAAAAGGAGTGAAAAGGGTCAAATTTGAGGCAAAAATGAAGAAAGGTGCAAAAATGAACTGAGGCGCCTCAGTGCTTAGGATTCGTGCCTATGAGCTAGAGAGCCGCGCCTATGCACCAGGTACCCTGCGCTTAAGCACTAGAAGTAGTTATTTGATGATTCATTGAATTTAAATGAATTTTTGAAGAGGTGTTTGAAGCAGCCCTTGATAAAAACGTGGGAAATATTCCATTGGCACGAAAATTCATTCCGTTGGATTTCGAGGAGGAAACTTCCAGAAGATTCATTGAATGGAGCCACCTTTTTGAAGAGACACCAAGGCACCCCTTATATTTTTATAAGAAAAGAATTAGATTATCCAAGAGAGGAGGCCAGCTACCCATTAAATTTTACAGTCATTTGTCATCGAAGTAACTGTCGTCGCCGCCATCACCGCCACCGCCGCCATCACCGTCGCCGCTGACCACTTTCTTTTCATTTTGAGTGTTAGTTTGTATTGTGAGTGAAGGAAGAGAATTCAAAGGAAATTTAAGACATTTGGTGAAGGGGATTTGAGATAAATGTTTATTTTTGTGACTACACTTGGTTTTAATCTAGATTTCTTATTTCATGTGCATGATTTCTACTTTTAAACTCATGTGTGGTTATGTTTTCTTCATAGATTTTGAGTAGTTTTATTTATCTTTTTTCTTAAAATGATAAGTGATTAAGTGTTTAAAGGATGTTATGTGAAGTATTAGACTCCAATGTTGGAACAAGTTGTGAAGATTTAATTCTTACACTTCATTTACATCTTGATTTCACAAATTAAGATGTTAATACATGTTATGAGAACACGTAAGGTCCGAGAAGGTATTGTCTCATTGAAAAAATGGTAAAAACCACAAATTAATTTCATGAATGAGAATTTAGTTCATGGGTTTGAGTGCAAATAAATAGGGAAATAAAATTTTCAAGGGTGTAGAATTAGAGGACTTTAGAGTGACAAGCTAAAACCCCAATTTGATTTATAGTTTTAGGTTTTGATACGAGATGTTATCCCCATGGTGGAGGGAGAAAAGGGAACTCTAGAGTGAGAGTTGGTATTTTCCCTACCTAACCGGTCTTCAAGACTATTCAAACTATAGATTAGCCAATGTTCTTTTTAGCATCTCTAGTAAGGGTAAAGAATATAATTGCTCTTATTTGGCACAACACATTTAGCATACTTTCACAACATAATTTCTAAACTTATTACTGATTCATGATAATGAAAAAGATGTTTTACATATATTGCCTTCATCTTACAATTATTAAGTTAAGTTAATCATTTTCTTACTTTATTTTCATAGATCCATAAATTACAAAAAGATTTGAATTTTCATTCCTATTATAGTATCTTAAGTTTAAGTAAGAAAATTTTTCAAAGTAGATTTTTTGTAATCTAAAATATATAAATTTCTGAAGTTCATTTTTCTATTCTCCATATGGGTTCGATATTCGGGGCTTAATCAAAGAGTCCTATATTACTTGATAATGATATTTATACTTGCGTAGTATCCCATTTTCAAATATTATAATTGTATTCTTGTTTTCTTCACAGTGAAAGACTTACCTAGCCTTTTCTTTGGATCAAGCTTTGGTCTTATTACAAATTGAGAATCACTATTATGGAGATTAAACATATAATTGCATACATCGCATTTTACATTATTTTAGAGAGTCCGGATCAGTATGCAACAGATTTCCATAAAGAACAAAATTTGGAAAAATTAAGGCATTGGCGCCAAATTGGCGCATGAAGCGCCAGTTTACAGAGAGTTGGTGCATGATGCACTAGATTTGGCGCTAGAAGCACCAAAGTCCAGAAAATGCCTGATTGCCTAAAATTTACAAAATTGCACAATAAAACTCCATTTTTACTGCTTGGGTCATCTCCTACCTCTAAACCGTGACCTAGGGATTCATCTTACCTTGGTAAGAGCTTCTCTTTAAACTAGAAATTTTTTTATTCTTAACATGGTTTTTTCCTACATTATGGAATATCCGAGATTTGAGATTTATTATGGAAAAACATGAAGAAAACACATGGTGAAAAGTTTCTTACCAAATAATCTGTCTTGGGAAGCCAGATTTTTTATTTTGAAATTTATTTGGATTTTGGTAGAAATTCCATTGGCTCCACGAGTAAAGCGAGGAAAGTCTACCGTTGATTTTGACGCATGAAGATTTGTCAATTTCAAAGCCCAACATTGTTATAACACTCAAATGGAATCAAAAAATTTGATCCAAGAACGGACATATGGTAACCCGTGTGGTGAGATTGAGAGGTTGATCGTCACCAAAAATTGGGAAAGGTTTTGGTACTTCATTGTAGTAGCAACTGTACCAATGATTCGGGAGTTTTATGCCAACTTAAGGTTTAACACTGACGATCACATCCTTGTGAGAGGTAAGAAAGTTGAATTTTTAAGAGATAGGATCAATGATTTTTATGGGCTAAGAAATGTATTCCATTGTAAATACGTTGCATTCGTGATGATTGATTCATCACTAGATGAAGTGTTTGCTTTACTAATTGATGGAAGAGGAGAATGGAAGATTAAAAATAATAAGAAAATTAATTTGTCTGCTTCCATGATGAATGATCAGTCAAAGGTATGACGCTACTTCATCTCTGCCAAAATACTGCCAACAAATCATCTAAGTGAAGAAACAAAGAATAGAGTTGTACTAATCTTCTGCATTGAGAAAATGAAGGTAGTAGATGTTGGTGCTCTCATAATTCATCATGTTCGGATTATAGCTAGTAGTGCTACAACCAGTGGATTGGGTTACGCTGCCCTAATTTTCACTTTATGTGAGCAACCTGGAGTAGAGTCCAATAGAAAGGAGGAAGGGCTGTAGCCACGAAATCTTATTAGGAAGCATACGGTTCAAAGAATAGAATCATTTGTTGAGTCTAGGAGTGGAGGTATTGATAGACCCTCAACATCAACTGTAGGGGCCTCTACATCTGTTGACCTCACTTTTAGTTGAGTTCTAGTTTAATCTTTAGTAGCCTAAGGTCTAGCCAAAGGACTTTTCTATTAACTATTCCTAGAGGACTAGAAAAAGAACCCTCACCATTAATAATTCTAAACTCTTCCTTGCTCAACTTGAAGTTTCACATATTGGTCCTAACCTCTAGCATTTAGTAGGTGGGGCCAATATGGGGGAGCTCAAGGGGAGTTCCCATAGGATTATTTGGTCTTAGGTCAACCCTCTGGGTGTTGGTATTGAGTCGGTGCATACAGTGTTACTCACTGGCACATTATATCCCACTCACAACCTTGAACCCAAACCTTTTTGACTTTGATCCCTTGATATTTTGTGAGACTCATGTTGATGGAACCCTAAACCCAATAGCCCTAATTGAGGGTTTAGATAAGACCAGTACATAGAGGACCCAAATGGAGACTCCATTGGTCCATAGTTCGAATAGGGTGGTTGGCTCCTCAATTTCACCAAAATACCTAACTTAGCATTTTGCCCCCCAAATCCACCCAATTTACCAAAACACCCCCAAACCTTAAGTTTGACCAAAACTCCCAATTTCACTCAAAATATTGATATTTTTTCATAAAACATCTCAAATCATTTGAAACCATTGAAATTGCCCAAAACCTCCTCAAATTGCCAAAATTACGAAAATACCCTTAAAATTGCCAAAATACCCTTGGTGGCCCAAACTTTCCCAAAACCCCCAAAATCATTTCAAATATCCCCTAAACCAATTTAGACTCTTCAACAAAATCCAATTTGGCCAATTTGACTAACTTTGACTAAAAGCCCCAAATTGCCCTCAAAGGCCCAATTACCCTAATTCACCCCAAATGTCCACCAATTTGATCCCAATCTTCTCCAATTTTAATCCTAAACTCAAATTCATCATGACCAAAATCAATTCAAACCAAATTTAAGTCCGATTGAATCATATTGTGAACCCAATTTCAATCCAAACCAAAATCCCTAATTTTCACCCTATGGCCTAATCTCACCCAATCGAACCCTACAGCCCACTGAATTGCTCTAAATTGAATCTCAAACCCTTTACAACAACCTTATGCACCAAATTGAACCCTCAATTGGCCTTGGTCATGCTTCAATTTCAACCCAAATCCAATTCCCAAAATTTTCCCAAATTTATCTATGTGCCCAAATTCCACCAAATTGAATGCCCCAACCTCAAAATTAGCACCCAAATGATGTTGAGAACTCTTTATAACATCCCCCTAGACCATTTTGAATCATCAATTTAGACTTAACCAAACTTTAGCCTAACCTAAACCCAAGTCCAACCCAACATGCCAAAAGTTACTAAATGATTTAATATCGCCAAATTGAGCTCCTAAATCAATTCAAAACCACTTCAAATCTTTTCTAAACTCTTTATGACAATCATTTACACCAAGTTTCTCAATAAATTGAGTCCAATGTCATGGCTAGCCCAACCTAGACTCAACTTCAAGTTAATTTGACCCAAATTGAACCCATGCACCAAAATTGACCAAGCCATGCCAAATTGATTAAGCAAAAGCTTCTACAACAATCAAGTACACTTTATTGACAAGGATAGACTAACCTAGCCCACCCTAGAGGAGCTATGGACTAAGTTTCCCATAATTTAAGGGATTTCATCCCATTTTGCCCTAATTTAAGGTATTTCATCCCATCGTGCCACACCATTAGAGGTTAACCATCATTAGTTACCCCCATGACCTCTCTGAGTCAAGAAATGACTGAACTCTGGCCAGCCATCGCCTCAACTATGAGAAATAGCCAGCCCAAGGGAACACCCATTGGCCAAAACCCAAATTTAAACTCACATGAGCTGGCTAAGTCTAAATAGTGATCCGCGTAAACTTGGAATTAATTTATAAAAAAAATGCAATATAACCCAAACAATATAATGCAAGTATAAGTATCTTTCAAGTAATAAAGGGCTCTAATGGAGTTCTAGATATCAATCCCACAGAGAAGATGGAAATATATATAAGCTAGTCATTAATACTCTATTTTTAAATAAAACATAAAAATAAAAACAAAGTAAAGTGCAAAGTTTGAAGTTAAACTGCTCAAGTGAAATGCTACTCAATATGCAAAAATATGACTACAATAGTTAAGTTAAACTAGATGCTAAACTTTCAAAAGTAAAATTGCTAAAATAAAATAAAGGTTTTTGTTGACGAAATGTTTAAGTATGAGAAAACACCCTTCCCATTTAAAATGAAAATATGGCTTGTGAAGAAATTGAAATCATTTGAAAAATAAATTTAAAAACTATTTTGTGCCAAATAGGAGAAATCCTATTCTCTACCCTCTTCCGAGCGCTATAAGGAACATTAACTAATCATAATTTGGTCTCTAATTCTGTGGTTAGGCTGAGAGGATACCATCTATCACTCTAGAGCTCCCCCTACTCCGTCACCTATTGGCTAACATGCTCACATTCATTTCTAATGAACTGAACCAAATTGGGGATTCTAATCTCTCTCCTTAAAATCTTCCAATTCTACATCCAAAAAAGTATATTTCCTTATTTATTTTCACCCGATCCCATGGATGACGTACTCTCCCATGAAATCAAATGTGATTCTCCTTTTATTGTGGAAATCATATCCCTTTTTTAGAACATATGTTTCTCAACACACTTTAACAATTCAATTGGCTAGATCAAAGAAGTAAATGATGATTGGAGTTCAAATAATCACAAATTATCGACATTTAAAATTATAGAAAACAAAATCAATTTTTCACAAAACCATTTATTAAAAGTAGAGAGAAGGATAAAGAAGACTGCTCAGAATTCATGAAAAGGATACGATAAAACACAGACTTCATATATAAGAATAAGTTTACAAACAAAAGAAATGAAAAATACAACTTTTCTCACAATCCATCCCAAGCAAATCCATAGAAGTTTTCTTCAAGCCTTTTACTCTTTACAAGCACTCTCAAATTAAGTGTAATGAAGAAGAAATCTCTCACCTTCCCTCTCCTCTTACAACCTTAGAAGACAATCTTCAAGCCCTTGACTTTGTCTCTCTATCTCTCCCTCTCGGTTCTCACGCCACCGAACCCCACTTTTGAAGTTCTTCTCCAACTTGATTTTATCTTAGGCTACCTCCTCTGAAAAGAATTTCAATTTCCCTCCAAAATTTAAAAGTCAAACCTTTGAATTCAAAAGTTGTCGCTCTTTGATCCAAGAGTCAAATCCCTTCAAATTAGAACCTTCCAAAGTGTGTAGAAGTATTAAATCACTCCATTGTGTGTTTAGAACAAGTGTCACTTTGAAAATTCCCTCAAAATTTGTCTCAAATTTCCATAATTTAAAAAATTTACAACTGGTGCATCATGCGCCAGCGCTCTGAATTTTGCACATCATGCGCCAACCCCAAAATTGGGTGTTTTGCTCCAAATTTTGCTCCTTTTGCCATTTTTTCTTTAAATGCCTAAAAATGGTATACCTACAACAAAAGCACAAAAGTACCTTTTTTAAAAGTGTAATATCACCAAAAATAAGCATAAAAAGGGTACTTAAAATAATTTATTATTTTTTTGTATCAAATAGCCACTAGGGCTCTTCATCCCTCCACCTAAGCACTATTTTGCACCCATTACTTGCCCCTGGTGGCCACCCTAAGCTCCTCTATTTAAATATCCCCCTTCATGGCCAAAGGGGAGAGCATCAAAATCCTTGGGGAAACTCTGTCAAAATCTCACAGAGACTCTACAAGAACTCCTCAGCTCAAGCCCACCATTTTCTCCCTCTGGTTACCCCTGTGAGAGGCCAATTTTGAGCTCAAAATTTCAGCAAAAACTAGGACAGGTTTCTCTGCACCTCCACAGTCCACAAAACTCTAATTAAATGTGCTCACACCATCACTAGAGTAAGAGGAGTTGATTTCCCATAAAAGCCCCATCCTAAACAGCCTCTAACATAGCTCTAGACCAATACCTGGAATTGATCTTGAACAAAATCATAGCTTGACAATTCACTACTGCCTGAGAACACATCTGGAGGTTCATTGGGTTCATCCGAAGCTACTACAACCATCTGATTGAGGCCTCCCCTCTCGGACAAAGGTGTTCAGCCTCAACCTTAAGCTGAGCTTATTTTGATTCTTCAAGTGTAATGGTTTGATTTCATGCTTGATTAACCGTATGGATAGACGCGTCTTGAGTAGATGGTTTAGAGACAAATCCCATGCAATTTGTTTGATTCTAGACGAAGATATTAAGGTTTTAGTGTGATCGGTTTTTGAGTTTAGACACTTGGGCACGATGATGGAGAGTCTTTTGATCGTGCATTTATTCAACAGATGGATGAAATTGAGCTAGATGAATGGATGGAATGAAAAGACGGGCTGACAAGGTGACTACATGGCTGGTGGTGTCAAATGGCGGAGCTCCGCGTGGAGACTTTAGAGTGGATGAGGATGAGGTGGCGTTGTGTGGATAAGTAGATAAATAGATGGATTTTTTATTTATTTTAATGCCTGAGCTTTGAAAAATCATATCTTTGTATAGAAAGATTATAAAAGTAAAATAAAAATACCCTCTTGCTCAGTGAACAAAGGAGACTAATGTGGACTAAAATTGAAATTTATTTGTTGACTCTCTTATTTTTAATGAATTAAATACTCTCAGGAGTATTATAATTAATTATGTTAAAGCATTGCTCACCATGGCTTCAAATTTTTAGGGTTCATTCCTCATGACAGGGCCTAAGTTATCCGATTTTTCCAAGGTCAAAAAGCATCTATGTGCTTCTAAGCCTAATTTTCAAGTTAGGATGGATATTTTAGCTTATTTTATCTATATAAAATAAAATATTAATTGGAAAATTATGAGAATAATTTTAGTAGGTTTCTTATGGTCAGAGAAGTTTAGAAAAAATGTCATGATGGTTTGAATAATTTTGAAAATTTCTACATTTGATTAAATACATATATCTTGATTTAATTTTTATAAATTAAATATTAATAAAAAATCAACAAAATCAATTTAGCATTGTGTGTAAAAGTCATGTTAACCCACTGTAAAAGTATGAAAATTATTTGATCAAGTTTCAGCACTTAAGTTGATTTTCTAAATAAACATTGTTTTTTTTCAAAAAAAGAAATATATTAAATTAAATATAATTAGGAAAATTATGAAAAGTGGTTTTCTGTGTTCCTTGCAATCAGAAGCACTTAAGAAAAAATAAAAATATTTTTTAATAAAATATTTGATTTTTAAGCATTATTTTGAATTAAAAATAATTCAAGATAATTCAAAAGTTCTAAAAATACAAAAATATAATAAAATGCTCCTAATGGTTCCCTTATCACTTGGGACTCATTAAAATATTTTTTTCCTAAATTTTATAATTTAAAAATTAAATTTTCAAACGCTTAAAAATGTATTTCCCTTATTTTATCATTAAAATAATTATAATAAATAAATTAAAAATCATAAAAATATAATATTTATTTCTCTGAGTTCTCTGGATTCAGGGAGTTTTAATAAAAATGTAAAAATGATTTTTTGGTAATTGGTAATTAAAACATATTTTTCCATTTAATTAAATCATCAAAAACTAATAAATAGTTACAAAATTAAATTAAAACATAATTTAGAAAATCATAACATTTTGCCTAAGTGTTTTTTCTGACCTAAGGGAACCTCAAATACTTTTCTCATAAACCAAAAACTTTAATTTGATTGCTTAAATAAATTAGTTTTAAAATTTTATTTTCTAGGTTAAAATAATTTTATAAATTAAATATAAATTTAAAAAAAATCGCATTTTTCTCCTCTAGTTTTTTAATTACCCTATTCATAGACTACTCTAAAAATCTCTTAAGTCACTTGAATTATGCTTCATGAGTTATAAGGTGAAGAGTCCTAAGGTTAAAGCGGTCATTGTAGGTTTTCGGTCCCTAAATAAAAATTTAGGATTAATTAAAGGGAAAATGGTAAATTTTGATCCTAATTTAACATGTTCGGAAGATTGAAACATAATGAGTTAAATGTAGAAACCAAGTTGACACCATTCCATGATAAGAATAAAATTATAAATTTTCTAAATTATCTGATTTGGAAGTTGATCAAAATCAAATGATTCTCAAGTGATGGGCTTAAATTAGGGAAAGGATGTTCCACTTATGATTAAGTTCACAATTAGTAAATGATCTGAATTCTTTTAATCAAAATCCATATCACCTAGATTAAAGTTTTAACATTTTCCAATCTTCGTCCCATTAGAATCATTAAGGGGCTTGGTTTATGGGATTTAGAAGGTAATTTTGATGATTAACACCCTCAAGCCCAACTTTAGTGGTGGGTATCAAATCTTTAATGATTGAAACTTACCTTAGGAGCATTAACATGCAAAATTTTTAAGTAAAATATCAACAAACCAATTGAGTGCCCTATCCTTGAGATAATTAAAATGCCAAAGTTCACCGAGTAATGAGGTAAATTTAATTTGGCTTGGAATGTTTATTGGGACAATATGATAAGTTCATAATGATCTCAAAAATTTAAAGAGATCTTCAAAGCAGTCAGAGGTCATCCCCTAAATACTTTAAAATCTATTGAATATTCTGAAGGACAAATTGGACTTGTTATATTTTTTTCTAGAATCATCCATTAAGATCTTTCGGGACTCAAGAAGTCATAACTTGGGGTTTGTTATTTACACCTTCAACTATTTTTATTTTAACTGTCTTTCATATTATAACTGCCTGGTTGAGTACTTTCCCTTACTTGCAAACCAAAACTACTTTTCCAAAATTAATTAACATTTTTAAAGTCTAAAACAATTTTTTTCAAAAGTAACCATAAATTCTTTAAAATCTTACTAAATTTACGGGAGTCCCTTGGAGGAGGTAACCCACAGTTACTAACAAGATCTCCCCAATTTAAATGGGTTTCCCAACTCGTTTAAGCTAAGTAATTTCAAAAGAAAATAGTGATACCAGAACGAGAAAACTGTGGGATCCTAACCGGTGTCGCTCAAATCAACTTTAACCCCCTATAATATTTAAATAACCATGACCTTAGGAAACACTTGATTTGACATCAAAACTTGACACATTAGAAAACTTGACCTCTGAACCTGATACTTATCTCATTATCTACACTTTGACACTTCTAAAACTTAAACTCGCAACGATGATGAGCTTGGAGCTAGCATTGCTGGCAGCGCAGTCATATTCAATAGCAAAAGAAGTCTACACTATATAAACCATTCCTTAAATTTAAATAACTATTCATAGGACATTGAGGTTGTTCGCCTAGTGCGACACAAATCCTTAAGTTTTCTTTAGGCCTTTGTATGGCTCTGTTATAAAACATAAGCCTTTACTTGTTTTAGTATTACGAGGTTGTCATTTGTCATGACCTAAATCCTCACATCTTACAGGCTATTTGTGTGATCGTTTCATACGAAGGTGTGCCTTAATTAATAAAATTGATAGGATGAAACATTCAGATATTTCTCCTCTAAATTGAAACCAAACTATAGAGTAGACTGGGAAGTCACCGAATTTCTTCTCAAGATTTGTGACATTCCCTAATACTTCTTCCTTTATATTACAAATATAATATGTTCCAAATTTGAGTCATTCTTATTTTACACCTATTTATCTGATCTTATTGAAAAGATCTATCCTTTGAACTTCTTGAAGATAATATCCCATGATTCTCAATCAGAGTTTTCTTAGGTGACTTTATTTATTTAATATGTAATTAACTATAGGGGCTTGCCCTTACAAGAAGCTTTTCTGAACCCAGCTTAATGTAAACCTAATTTATTTTTCATAATAAATTGGGAAACTTGTCAACTTATAATAAAATGGTTTCGTAGACCAAACAAATTTCATACATTTCTTAGTTTATTTGTTTGAGCCTCACCGTCAAGCCATGTGTCTATCTTTTGAGATGGATACATAGCTTAAGGTGTGGCACTCTTTCATTTAAACTATGAAAGATATGAGATCAAATTGATGTCATATTTTTTCTACAATTAAATATGTATGTAAATTAAATGTCCCTCCAAAGCGTGCGATGGGATTTCCATTCCGGCAACCGATAGCTCTGTTGACCTCATTTTTGGTGAGGTCTAGTCTTCCTCTTAGGGTTTAGGACTAGCCTTAGGGATCTCTCGTCGACTATCTTAGAACCTTAGAAATGGGACCCGCCTCATTCTAAAAATTCAACTTACTTCTGTACCCTTTTGGAGTTTCGTGTGTGCGGTATCAACTTCTAGCACTTAAAAGGGTGAAACCAACATGAGGAAACCAAAAGGGATTCATATAGGACCTTTGGAGCCTTAGGGTGGCCTTCTGCACAATCCGCACTCCCGCATGCACACAACTTCGCAATTCGGAGAGTCGATACATCCGATCGCCATAATTCGCATCGCTTGCACTATTTTGTGAAATTTAAATTTTGACGCGTTTTTGACCCGATTATCGACGACGTCGTCCGAGTGACCCCGGGTGACAAAATGGACTGCACCGGCACGTCCGGAGCATTGATTTTGCCTAGGGAGGACACCCATTTTGTTATGACACTGCGCGTGAGTAAATTGCATGTAATTTAATATATATATATATATATATATATATATATATATATATATTATGAAAGAGCAACACGTGGCTCCTTACGCGTTAATGATAATAGAGATAGTACAATTTTAGGAGGGAAGGAGGGTCCCTACTAAAAAGCAAAAAGATACATTGAAACTTAAGGGTTCCTCCGTCCACATACAACACCATACAAAAAAAGACATAGAACAAACTATCACTTCCAAAATTACATGTAACCCAAAAAGATATGTCAAACAAAAGTAGTATTCCAAAAATAAACTTGTAGGGAAAGTGCAAAATGGAACTATGCAATCCGTAAGTCCAATTATCTTGCAACTGCACAATCTTCCAATCTAAGCGCAAAATGTGACAAGGTAAGTCCAATTAACTGTCCTCTTCTCTTGCCTCCAAACAAAACATATATAAGTGCTTGATGTACACCACCCAACAAAGGGAAATATCCAACTGAGAATGGGATAAAACAAGTCATCAAAACCCTGCAACACAACAACCTCAAGCACGTAAATAGGGGACATCAATAATATCACCATGAATCAAATTTAAGAGGGGGTGAGGGGGGGTTTGCCCAATATAAATGCCATTGTACCCATGTTTAGCCAGCCAATCTGCAGGCCTATTTCCTTCCCGATTAACAAAATTATACTGAATAGCGATATTAGAGCTAGCCACCATACAACCTATTCGATTAATCAAAATCATCATATTCCAAAGAGGCTTTACCTTGCCCGTTAAAGTGTGAAAAAGAACTTGAGAATCAGTTTCAATAATGAGATTAGGAAAGCCAAAGGAAATGGCAGTATGTAGAGCACCTAAAACAGCCCTCGTTTCGGCTTCCAAAGGAGAAGATGCAAAGCAAGGTGAAGCAAAGAAAACCAGACACTGACCAGTAGCATCCTGAAATAAACCTCCAATTCCAGACTTCTCACAATTAAAACTACCATCAATATTACCCTTAATCCACCCAGGGAAAGGAGGAGACCACTTAATTAAGGTTGGTCTATGAACATTGCACTGCTCAGAAATATTACCTCCCAGCTCTTTAGAGGCTTTAAGGACGTTGGCAACAATAAGAGCAACCAGATTATGGGGGGTATGTGACTATTTCTTCCAACCCAAATAAACCACAAAACAACCATAGGGAAATCATGAAGATTCTTGTGATAGTAATCAGAGTTCTTTCAAGTTTCCAGGATATTCTTAATGTAGAATCTAATTGGCCATCTTAAACCAAAATATGAACCAATATAATGCCAAACAATGGAAGCAAAATTACATTCATAAAATAAATGATTAGGAGATTCAGCTTCTTGCTTACAAACATAACAAATAGAGGCCAACTTTAAACCCTTCATTTTAAGGATGTCATCAAGAGGTAGAAGATTATGAAACAATCTCCAAATAAAGAAAGAGATAGAAGGGGAGATGAATTGGTGCCAAGTATATTTACTCCAATACCATTGATGATGATTGTAGAGTTGAGTGTATAGTATTTTAGTGATAGAAACATTAGAAAGTAGTTTCCACATAGGAGCATCTCTAGAGGCAGTATTAATAGGGATGTTAGCAATGGAAGTAGCTTCTTCACCATTAAGAGTCCATAACTTGGCTATATTCCAATCTCCGTTAATCCAGCAATTCCTAACCATAAGATCTTCATCAGAGATGGAATGAGGTAAACTTGACAGATGGGAAGCACTCCAGTGATCATTCCAGAAAGAGACATTTCCTTCCCCAATATCCCAAAAAATGAAGTGGGAAGCCACCTCCCGAGCAAGAGTGATAGCTTTTCAAATTTTGGAATCACCCACATGCCAGGAAGTAACAGAAGGGTGAACATGAGTGCAATACTTGTGTAAAAGAAATTGAGACCAAAGAGAATCTTGGGCTCTGAATTTGAACCAAAGTTTGCACATATTAATATCAATAATTGCTTTAAGGGTTTTAAACCCAAGCCCCCCTGACTTACAATATTTACAAACTTTCTTCCAACTAGCCCATATTTTAGATGATCTATTCCCACGCCAAAGAAATTTATTAAAGAGAACTTCAAGAGTATTTTGCGTGCTTTTCTTTATTTTCAGCACTTGCATAGAATATAAGGTAATACTACATAGTACACTTTTAAGGAGAGTGAGCCTACCCCCATTAGACAAGAAATTGTTTCTCCAATCATTGATTTTAGATTTGATAGTCTCCACCACGTCATCCATTTGAGTTTGTTTCCTCCTTCCCCTTAGCAAGTTGACCCCAAGGTATTTAAGAGGGAGCTTTGCTATCTTGCAACCAGTGTAAACAGAAGCCCACTTATGAATGTTTTGATTTACCCTACCGTCAAAATATATGGAACAATTATCCAGGTTAAAGAGTAGGCCAGAGGCATCCTGAAAATCTTTGAGCAAATTCATCATAGCTTTGATGGTAGGCTTACTAGCATTGGAAAACTAGATGGCATCATCTGCATAAGCCAGATGATTAATAACAATTTTCAATTTATGAGAGTATTAAAAGTGAGGATGAGTCGGATGCAACATGTTTATGATTCTCGAGAGGTAATGAAAAGCAATAATAAATATGGTAGGGGAGAGGGGGTCTCCCTGCTTAATTCCTCTAGCAACGGAGAAGAAACCAAAAGATTTACCGTTAATAAGAATGCTGTAGAGGTTATTGGCTAACCATATCTTAATAAGTAAGCAAAAATCCTCTTTAAAGCCCTTAGCTTTAACGATATTTAGAATAAAGTCCTGATTTATGGTGTCAAAGGCTTTTCTTATGTCAAGTTTAAAGACCATGTTCCCACCTCTGCATTTTTTATCAAGATCTTCAATCAATTCTTGAGCAAGAAAGATATTATTTGTATTGTTTCTACCTTTTATAAAAGTCGATTATTGAGGAGATATAATTTTTTCAAGAAAAGGGTGCAGCCTAGTGACAATTATTTTACTCCATACCTTAGAGATAACGGTAGTGAGTGAAATAGGTCAGAAATTATCCCAAGTAATTTTGTCATGCCCTTTAGGAATGAGAACAATAGAAGTAGAGCTGAAGAAATTACCAGGGTCTTCTCCCAGAAACAAACTTTGAATAGCATTAAACACTTCTTGTTTAATGATATCCTAACCCTTAACATAAAAAGCAGAAGAGTATCCATCAGGACCAGGAGACTTATTGGTTCCCCCTTTCCTCTTTAAACACTAAATCCCTAAACTCACACACATGAGCTCTGCCTCCATTCCCTCTCTCGTTCGCGTGTCTATCCTTTCCCTTTCTCGGTCTCAAGCCAACCAAGCTCCTCCTCCTCCACGCGAGTGAAAGTTGACTTCGTTCGTCCTTGCTTGACATCCTTCTGCCCGCAGCCTTCCTGCCCGAAGCCGTGCCAGTCTGCCTAGGCTGCGGTTTTCCTTTTCTTAGTAGTTTGACTCTGGGAAGCTTGTTCCCTGGTACACTTGAATGAAAAAATCTTCTCTTCTTTCCGATGCTTCCCTCGCTGCTACTAGGCTTGCCGCTCAGTCAGAGATTTTTTGGTGGCTTCTCCTTCTGTGAGCAGGGAGTGCGTCCTTTTCTTCTTTGGCCCGATTTGAGTGTCGTGGGTTCAAGGGGCGACCTTCTGTCTCTTACCTTCTCTTCTCTGCCAATAAACATAGTTTCTTTTGATTTTTTTGGGGTTGTTGAGAAAATATTTTCTAAGAGGAGAGTAAAAAATTTTGGCTGTGAGGAGATTGGAAAGGGAGTTTCTGTTAGAGCATTTCTTTGAGGTGAATTCTTGTGTTGCAGTGCTTTTACTTTGGCATTAAAGAGGTACCCCTTTTTTCTCCCCTCTTCTTCGGTGCCCTGTTTCCTTTCAGTTTTCCTCTCTATCGAGCATTTGAGCTTGGCTCTGTTGGATGATACATCATGCTAGTTATCTTTACTTTCATATCTTTTGAAGCATTCACTCTAAAAGCATATGAAAGATGAAATGTGAGCATGTTTTAGGAGTTAGACTTGGAAATTTGCTTAAAGTGGTGGAGATATGGCATGTTCTTTGTTTATCCTATCATATTTATGTTGACAGTGATTTGGATAATTGAAGCATGGTTTTGGAATAAATTTTACTCCTCTTGCAAGCATGTTGGGATGTGTATTGTTAAAAATTTTCGCTAATCTTTCATTTAGCATGAGATATTGAATAATTTATTGGGTCTTTCATGCATGTTAGGGAGGTTTCGGCATTGGCATCTTAAGACTTGGTCTTGCTTAAAAATGAATGCTAGAGAGTTCATTTTACTTTTTTATACATGTGTGGGGCTCGATTTAGCTCCTCATGAGGCATCACCCCTGTTCAAATATCTCTTGGAATCGTTGTGTGCTTGGAATATTTAGACATGCAGGTTGTTTCTTAACATTGGATGGTTTGGTTTTACCTACAGACGGCTTGAACTTTAATTTCTATTAAAGTATGAATTTATATCAATGCTTGGGCTTGTTTTAATCTTGTTGAGCTCTGGCTTTAGCTTTTGGTTCTTGTTGAGCTCGGCTTTGGCTGGGTTTGGAGGCTTGGTTTTGACTTGAAATGGCTAGAACTTTAATTTTTATGAAAACCTGAAGCTTCATATTGTTGGACTTGGTTTTTTTTTTTTCATTCTTGTTCAGCTCTATGTTTGATTTTGGTCCTTGTGGGGCTTAGTTTTGGTGCTTCTTAAATTCAGTTTTGGCTTGTAATGGCTCAGTTTTGGAGCTATGTGGGCATTCGGCTTTCATTACAGGAGCATGAGATGTTGACCTTTTTTTGAGGTGTTGAAGTTCTCTTTGCTAGCTTTAAGAAGCTCACTTTGGGCTCTTACTGACTTTCGATTAGTTTAAAAGTGGTTGGGGTTTTAGTTTCTATTAAAACTTGGATTTGTATCAGTGCTTGGGTCTTGTTTTAGCCTTGCTAGGCTCGGTTTGGCTCTAGTTGGGGGCTTGGTTTGCTTTGTTTGGCCCTTACCCGAGATAGGGTTTGGAGGTGGTTTTGCTGGCTTTGGTTCCTACTCCTACCCGTGAGACCCATTGGAATTTCTTGAGTTTAATTTATCCCCTCTTGTTGAGTTTGAATCATTTGAATGATTGTAGATGGATCAAACTTGTTACTTTGAGCGATTGGTGATGTTTTGTACTCTCCTATGTATATCAAAACTTGTAGGGAATTGATTCGGGTTTGCCTTAGTTGTGAGCCTCACTTGTTGTTTCACGGGTTTGCCTTAGTTGTGAGCCTCCCCTTTTTGGTCCTTACCCACGAGGCCTATTGGAGGTCAGTGGGTGTTATTTGGTCCTTCTTGCTATGCTCGACTGGCTTGAATTTTATTGGTGGATCAAGTTTTCCATCCCAAAAATTATAATTACTTTAGTTATACTCTTAGGTTTGTCAGGGAGGCATTGTAGCCATTGGTGGTTCTTTTGGTTGCCTTAGCCGTGAGCCCTTTTATGCCCTGGATTGCTGTAGTCGTGGGCCTTACTTGTGCCTTGTGTTGCCTCTGGTCATGGGATTTAGCAGCTTCTCTTTGCTACCTTAAATCGTGAGCTTTAACAGTTCTTTCTGGCCCCTTTGTTGCCTTAACCATAAGCCTTGCTTTTTGTCACTTGTGCTGCCTTTGGTTATGGGTCCTAGCAGCTGTCCCTTGCTTTAGCCATGAGCCTCTTTGGGCCCTGGATTGTTGTAGCAGTGGGCCTTACTTGTGCCTTGTGTTGCCTCTAGTCGTGGGCTTTAGCAGCTGCTCTTTGCTGCCTTAAATCGTGAGCTTTAACAGTTCTTTTCTGGTCCCTTTGTTGCCTTAACCGTAAGCCTTGCTTGTTGCCTCTTGGGCTGCCTTTGGTTATGGGTCCTAGCAGCTGTCCCTTGCTTTAGCCTTGAACCTTTTTTTTCCCCGTTCCTTGCCTTGGTCGAGAGCCTTGGTGGCTGCTTCCTCCTATCTACTGACCCTGGCCGTGAGCGTTTTTGTGGATTTATGGGAAGATTTCATGCTTATTTAATGTATGAGGTTATCTATTAATCTGAGAGTTGGGGGAATTTTGGTTTCGGCATGAGTTTGGAAATATTAATGGTGGTTTCTCCACAATCATTTTTTTTTTTGAAGTTTGGGAGATCTCTAAGTCTTATTTGGAAAAGCATTTGGTGGCCTTGATTAATCCTATGTCTTTGGGGTTTGGGAAATTTAGCGCGAGCTTGCCCTTTATGTTTGTTAGGAAAGACCTTGGGCCCTACTTTTCTAGGTCTTTTTGATACGAGTTTTGAGAATTGATCCAATCTCCTTTTCGGTGTTTTAGATGGATCGGTGCCTCCTCTCTCTCACCTCATTTTTGTTCTTTTCTTTCCTTTCTTCTTGGTTCGGGTTTCGATGCTTATGCCCAATGCATAAGTGTCCACGTA
The DNA here is from genome assembly GCA_002079205.1 of Phalaenopsis hybrid cultivar. Taxonomy (NCBI): domain Eukaryota; kingdom Viridiplantae; phylum Streptophyta; class Magnoliopsida; order Asparagales; family Orchidaceae; genus Phalaenopsis; species Phalaenopsis hybrid cultivar. Next base: position 79,651 of record JXCR01126576.1, on the reverse strand, counting down.
TAGCCTTTTGCTATACGTGAAACCATCAAGCAAGGTCGCAAGTAGTCATTTTGGGGCGTACGGTGTTGATGATAAAGACACACCAAAGATAGAGCAGAAAGATGCCCTATCCTATAACATCAAGATCCAGACATTTGAGGAACAATAGGATATAGCATCCTTCACCGACATAAGTCTAGTGGTAGTCGACTTGAACCTCCTCAGGTTGTTGGCAGTCCTATGTCTGGAAGCGTAATCGACTCGTGGACAACAAAAATTTCTAAAAAAAAGAAGAAGATAAGTTTTGATATACCATTTTCAAACAAAAACATACTTTTCTACGAAAAAAAATTGATAACTCTTCTTTGCATGTTTAAAATTTGTGTGCATGTTTACAACATAAAAAATACTTTAAAACTGGTTGTCCACCTGATGAATACCTGTTTAGGCTAGGAAATAGCCCTCTAAGTGAGGTTCAAGACACACTTCTAGATGAGTGGCGGGTTCTATACATTCGGGTGACAGAGTAGCCTTCATAGACCCTCGAATATAAATACATAGCTGAGCCTAGCCCCATACGAGTGCTTGCGGTCCCCCTCACCCGAACCATGCCACGCAAATATAAGCCCTAATTAAATAAAATTGACAGAATGAAACACTTTAATAATTTTTTCTCAAAACTGAAGCCAAATCATAGGATATACTGGGAATTCACTGAGGTTCTCCTCAAGACCTGTGTTGAACCTAAATACCTTAAGTCCTAACTACATTGGACTTAAAACCAATTCAACTCTTAGGTTCTACCTACATTGAACCTAAATACCTTATTTTCTAACTACATTGGACCTAAAACTAATTCAATTCTTAGGTTCTACCTATTTTGAACCTAAATACCTTAAGTCCTAACTACATTGGACTTAAAACCAATTCAATCCTTATGTTATTCCAACATTGAACCTAAATCATCTTAGGTCCTAACTACATTGTGCTTAAAAAAAATTCAATCCTTAGGTTCTACCTACTATGAACCAAAATAACTTAAGTCCTAACTACATTGGACTTGAAACCAATTCAATCCTTAGGTTCTACCTACATTAAACCTAAATATCGTAAGTCCTATATACATTGGAGTTAAAACTAATTCAACTCTTAGGTTCTTCCTACATTTAACCTAAATACCTTAAGTCCTAACTACATTGAACTTAAAACCAATTCAACCCTTAGGTTCTACCTACATTGAACCTAAATACCTTAAGTCCTAACTATATTGGACTTAAAACCAATTCAACTCTTACATTCTACATGCATTGAACCTAAATCATCTTAAGTCCTAACTACATTGGACTTAAAACCAATTAAACTCTTAGGGATCAACCTACATTGAACCTAAAACATCTTAAATCCTAATTACATTGGACTTAAATCATTTCTAATCTTTAGGTTCTACCTATATTAAACCTAGAACATCTTAAGTCCTATCCACATTGGATTTACAACTTTAAGTTCCACCTACATTGAACTTGAATCATCTTCAATTTCACCGACATTAAACCTAAATCTTAGGTTTCAATTAAACTCTCTCACGTCTGATTGACATATGACCTAAAACAAATGATATTATAAAAATCTAACTCACCAACATAAATGACAAAAATTTCATCTTAAAAGACATTAAAACATAACATAAACATCACTGTTTAGATTTACGAAGATTTCTTGGATAACGCAATCTATGGTTGCTGACAAGAATCTTTCGGTCCTGGTTTAAACACCTTACAGACTATGTAAATTGGAATACTTTATGACCTCGGGACGACGGAGCCATAGACATCTTGACCAGGTCGTTTAAAAATTATTCAACCAATTAGATGACCAACTAAAATTTATAAATCTGATAACATGGTTTTATGCTAATCATGTTCTCTTTTGCATGTTTATTGAAGACATAAAAAAAAATTTCCCTCTAGATGTCCTTTGCATGTTATAGGGAGTGCTAACTCTATTTTGCAGGATGATATTTGAAAGCAGAATTTAAAGATAACAAAACTAGACAAAAAGAAACAAAACAAAATAAAATGACATAAACAAAATGCATGATAAAACATAAAACCAAAACATTAAGGATAGCCACAAAACCAGAACTTTTAGCATAGCCATGAACAAAAATGGACATGACAAATATAAAACAACAAAATGACAAAATAAAACTAAAATGACAAAAACAAAAACAAAACAACATAACATAACATGAACAAACAAAACAAAACCTTTAGGGTAGAATCAGATTCTTAGGAATCTATTATCCTAGGAATAAAACATTTGATGTTTCTTTCCTTAATCTTGACATTTTAAAAGAACAAGTGTTAACGAGTATTAGGAGTATTCTTAGGTAAATCTAGAACAACCTAAGATCTAATTAACTATAGGAGCTTGCTCCTATAGGAAAATTAAGAATTCAGAATAGGTGATTAACCTAAATCTCTGGTTATCATACCATTTATGTTGTTATCCTTATATGAGATTTTTACATTCTGGAATTTTCTCTATAACTTAACCACCCAACATTTCCCTTATTTTCTATTGTTTGCCCTTTCCCATTTTCCTAATTCCTTTAATACTTGAGGATCTTTTACTTGATCCAAAATATTAAGGTAAATTGGAAAATTGGGCAATAAGATAGATAAACAGAGAGATGACTCCAACATCCTTATCGATAATAGACATGATGACATAAGAGAGAAAACGAGAATTGGCGACGACCACAGACGACGAATTCCAATCGCTGACACATACATTGCTCATTTACCAATTAATTTAGCCCAAATACTAATTGTAGTTTAAATTCCATAATTATCATTTTGCTCTTTATTGCCTTATCACTTCATAATTCTGTAAATTTAACTCAAATAACTTTGAAATTTTTATGCTACCCCATATCAGAGGATAAAAATGTGATTTTTATAATTTTTATTTAATTTATATAGTTATTTAACTCAAAAAGAGGATTTTTAATGTTAGTTTATTTTTTTAATCAAAGTAAATTTTCAGTTCATGGAAAAAATTATTGGAGTTCACCTAGGTCAGAGAACCACTTGAACAAAATTTCAAATTATATTTTAATTATTATAATTATTTATTGATTTCAGTGATTAATAAAATAAAAAATATAATGTAATTTCAAAAATCACTTTAATTCTCTCTCAGTCCAGAGAACTCATAGAAATAAACTTTTCATTTTTTACAAATTTTATTTTATTTTTATAATTATTTATATGGAGAATTAAGAAAAATAAATTCTTAACATTTAAAAATACATAACTAAATTAGGGAAATTAGAAAAAAAATATTTGAAAGGGTCCCAAGTGATCGGGGAACAATTAGGGACAGTTTGGTACATTTTTTATATTATTGTAACTTTTAGTTATTTCTAATTATTTTTAAATTTAAAAGTAGTTTAAAAATTAACTATTTATTTTAAAATAATTTTTATTTTCCCTAGGTTGCCCTCATCACAAGGAACTCAGAAAACACTTTCCGTAATTTAACTAATTATAGTTTATTTATTATAATTATGTTAATGCAAAAATGAATTTTGACTTAAAAAATAAACTTTAGTGATCAAAATAAATCAAATGAGTTTCAAAATTTTATAGAGTTAAATTGGTTATTATATACAGTGTGAAATATTTTTTGTAATTTTTGAATTATATTATATTTATTTAATTTTTTTATGAATTTAAATGACTTTATTAACTAGAAAATTATGTACAATCATTAAAATATATTTTATATTTTTCTTAGAGTCCTATGACTACAAGGAAGCTACCAAATTAATCCCTTATTTTTTTATTAATATTTTAGTTTAAATAATTAATTTAAGAAAAAATGGGTCAATAGATTAGAAAATTAGGGTTGCAGAGCTAGAGATGTCCTCTGACCTTAGAAAACTTAGGTTACATCCTCACTATCATGCAGGATGAACCCCTAAAGTTTAAGGCCATGGTTATTAATAGTTACCTAATTAAAAATAAAATTGTCCAAGGATTATTTAATTAATTGAAAATCATAGACATGTCAAATAATTTTATTTTCATTCCTTTTTTTCCTCCTTTATTTACTGAGCAAGAGGGCATTTTTCTTTTACTTTTATGATTTTTCTACACCAAGTGATGCATTTTCTAAGCTTCTGAATTAAAATAAATCAAAATTAACATATTTTCCTACTTATCAAAGTCATCCTACAGAGCTTTTAATTTTCCACGCTATTGGATGCCGCCATCTGACTCAGCGCCGACTCGACCCATGCTTTATGTTCCATTTCCTTGTCCGACCGCATTAGCACCGTCCTTCTAATACACACACAATCGGATGATCCCTGGTCATTGTTCCCAACTGACCTAGCTTGAGAGCCATCCACCTTCTACGCTTAAGATCTCTCACTAAACTCAACCAAATTGCATGAGGTTTGTTCATAACCTTCAACTGGTCTAGAAGAACCTATATATATGGATAAATAAGCATCAAATAAAACTTCTCTTCAAAAAAGGCTAAATAAGTTCAATTTGAGGGGAAGAATTCAATACCTTTGTCTAGGAGGCGAGGCCTGAATCAGGTGCTTGTTGAAGCCCTAATAGAGTCCAAAGAATCTATTGGAAGTATCCCCTTACTATGATGAATCATATAGGCAAGACTTCCTCCTATAGGTGGGGGAGGCCTTAGTCTTAAGCTAGAGTAGAGTGGCTAACAGATGAAGCATTCAGTGGGGATCTTCTTCTTTTGTCCAGGGATGGTGAAGGGCAAGCTGATTTGGGTTTCAGTGGGAGAGGTGAAGTTTTAGAAGATGGCCAGAAGATGTCCTGGATTGAAGCTCTGAAATTGAGATCAGGCAATGGGGTTGATGGTCAAAAAATGGTTGGAATTAACTTAGGAAGCCTTAGAGAAGCTCTTGAAGCAATTTGGTAAAGTCTGCCCAAGGTCTAGTGCACTCTCATCTCTTAGTTGTGAAGGGTGGCTCTTATAGTGATGGCCAAGGGGTAGAGCTTACGCTGTGATTGACTGGTTCCAATAAGCTCTATGTGAGGGATAAGCAGTGCACACACCCAATAGGAATTTGCCTCAAGGGATGGCCTCAATTTCGAGTCAAATGCTTGTGTGGCTGTCTCCAGCTGGGGTTTTCGAGTGACTAGGCCATCCAGGAAGAATAGGGGAGGTGGCTAATTGGTTCAGGGGAATCCGAGTGAGTCTTAATTGTGATTACATTGAAGATTTGATTTTATATTCCATGAGAAAATTGGTTTAGCAAAATTTGGGATGAGGGTTCTGTAAATTAGGGGACCCTTGGTCCATGACTCAAATTGGGGTCATTAGGTGATGTGATTAGCATCTTATGTTGTTGACCAAGGTATGAAAGGATTAAGCATGGGTTAATTCCAATAAGTTATGTCAATTCAAAGTTTAGTTTTAAAATTGGGGTTTTGGTTTGAACTTGGGTCTAAGTTGGATTTGGGTTAAGATTTGGGTCATGTGAATGACAAAATTGCTATGGATGTGTGTTATGAAAAGTTTGAAAAAGAAATTGGGTGATTTTGAATTCATTTTGTAGTTCCATTTAATGGAATATAGGTCATGGTCAATTTTGTGGCATATGGGACAGCCTTGGGTTTAGATTAGGCTAGGATTTGGGTTTGGTTCAATTATTGGCTCAAATCGGTTCAAGGAATCATGATGAAGAGTTTTTTTATATCAATTAGGTCGAAATTATGGAGTTATGAGATTTAATTTGGCGACATTCAAACTTTTAAGCAAAATTGGAAATTTTGATTTAGGTGGGGTTTGGGTGAGGTTTGAGTTTAGGTTAAAACTGATTGAGCACTCAAATTGATCAAGGAGACTGTTATGAGGAGTTTGGAACTCAAAATTAGGGGAATTGGTTTAGTTATGGGGTTCAATTTAGGGTTATTGGGCCTTAAAGGGCAAAATTGGGATTTTGGCAAAAGATAGTTAAATTGGACTTCATGAGTGGTCAAGATTGGTTTTAGGAGTGTTTGAAATGATTTTTTAGGTTTTTGGAAAACTTTGGACCATGCGGCACATTTTGGTAATTTTGGAAAAGTTAAAGGTATTTTGAGAATTCCAAAAATTTTAGAATGTTTTGGGCAATTTGAGTGGTTTAAAAGAGTTTGAGATGACCTTTAGACAAAATTGGGTAGTTTGGGTAATTTTTAAAAATTTAGGGTTTCAAGGGTAATTTGGTAATTTTAAGAAAGTTTGGTGCAAAAGGCAAAATTTGGTACTTGTGTAAAAAAATGGGGTTCATTAAGATGCTAATAAAAGAATTAGCCCTTTTTTTAGCATGAGACCAAGGGAGCTCGCATTATGGATCCTAAATATGCTGGTCTTAGCCAAAACCTAGCCTAGGGTTAAGGGTTAGGTGACCATCTACATGAGTTTCTAAAAGAGTAAGGGATTAAACGAAACATGTTTGGTTAAGGGTTTAGGTTGTGAGTGAAGGTGAGGGGTATCAACTGTATGTGTGCAAGACTGACCAAGACCACACTACCCAGGGCTAACCCTAAGGCCAAACAGTCTTATGGGGACTCCTCTTGAGCTCTCTCATATTGGCTCCACTAACTAAATGCTAGAGGTTTGATCCAACATATGGAACCTCAAGATGAGCAAAGAAGAGTTTTAGAATTTCTAATGGTGAGGGTTCCTTTACTAGTCTTCTAAGAATATTAAATAAGAAAGTCCTATGGCTAGATCCTAGTCTTTTAAGGAAGTAATTAGACCTCAATCAAAAGTGAGGTCAACGAAGCATGGATAGTTATAGGTTGCCTCCCATAAAGCGTTTAGTTTAATGTCGTCAGCTCGACATTCCCAATCCTTACTTGGGGTGAGTCAACATTACAATCTCTTTAAAATTTAGCTTTGACCATCAAAATATGGTTTCAATCTGTGCCTTTTTACTTTAAATATTGTTCTAGTTTTTGTATCTTCAATATTAACAATTCCATAGGGGTAAATTGTTACAACAGTGAATGGCCCATATAACATAGACTTAAGTTTTCAAGGGAATAGTTTCAATCTTATATTATATAGTAAAACTTCTTGTCCATACTCAAATTCCTTTTTTATTATCTTCTGATCATGTCATTCTTTCATTTTCTTTTTATATATCCTAACATTTTCATAAGATTTATTTCTAATTTCTTCAAGCTCATTTAGTTGCAATAATCTTTTCTCACCAGCATCTTTTAAATTAAAATTAAACACCTTAATAGCCCAACAAGCTTTATGTTCTAATTCTACTAGTAAGTGACAAGTCTTCCCAAAAATTAATCAATATGGGGACATTTCTATAGGTTCTTTATAAGATGTCCTATAATCCTATAATGCAGTATCTAATGTAGCAGACCAATCTATTTTATAAGGATTTATAGGTTTTTTTTCCAAAATTCTTTTAATTTCACGATTAGACACTTCTACTAGACCACTAGTCTAGGGATAATAAAAAGTAGAAATCCTATGTATATTATCATACTTTTTAACCAATTTTTCAATTCTTTTATTCTTAAAATGAGAACCTTCATCGGTAATGATTGCTCTAGGCATTCCATATCTTGTAAAAATATTTTTGATTTAAAATTTTGAAACACTTCGAGAATCATATTGAGGAAAAGTTATTACTTCAATCAATTTGATATATAGTCTACTACAAATAATACATATATATTTCTAAATGAAGTTATAAATGGTCCCATAAAATCCAATCCCCAAGCATCAAAAATTTCAACTTCCAAAGTAAAATTCAGGGGCATTTCATTTCAATTTGAAATATTGCCTACTCACTAACATCGATCACATGTTTTTATATATTTATTAACATTTCTAATTAAAGAGGCCAATAAAATACAGATTGCAAAATTTTATGAACAATTCTATCACCCCGAAATTCAGAATCATGACATTTTTGATTTATTTATTCAATCACTTAATAAGGTACACATCTCCGCATAACTAAATCCTTGCATTATTTATATAAATATGGTCCCAAAAGTAATAAATTGCATTATAAATAAATTTTATTTCTTGTAGTTTTGTCAATCCATATAGTAAAACAACACAAATAACGTAGTTCACAATATCAGTATACCATAGTATTTCCCATTCTTTAACAGTATAAAGTTCTTCATCAGGAAAAGTTTCATTAATTTCTCTTTCAAGATCTAATGTATCTTCTTATTTGAGCTAAGATAAATTATCAGCTATTTAATTATCAGATCCCTTTCTATCTACTACCACAGAATAAAACTCTTGCATCAAAAGTACCCATCTAATTAATCTTGGTTTCTCATCCTTCTTTTGCATCAGATATTTTATAGCAGAAAAGTTTGTAAGCACAAATTATTTAGCTCCAATAAGATATGACCTAAACTTATTAAAATCATAAATAATTGATAATAACTCTTTCTCAGTAGTAGTTTAATTAATTTAAAATCATTTAAAGTTTTATTAGTATAATATATAACCTTAAAAATTTTGTCATATCTCTACCCTAAAACAGCTCCAAGTGCATAAAAACTTGCATCACACGTTAGCTCAAATGGTTTCTTCCAATTAGATGAAGCTATTATAGGGGCAGTGATTAATTTTTCCTTTAATAATTGAAAGGCATTAAGGCACTCTTAAATAAAATTAAAATTTTCATCTTCTTGCAAAAGTTGGCATAAAGGATTTGAAATTTTTGAAAAATCTTTTCTATATCACCCGTAAAGACCAACATGTCCTAAAAAACTTCTAACCCCTCTTACATTAATAGGGAGAGGTAGTTTAGCTATAATTTAAATTTTTTGCTAGACCTACTTTCATGGCATTTTCAGAAATTTTATGCCCAAGTACAATTCTTCCTGCAACCATGAATTGACATTTTTCTCAATTTAATACTAAATTTATCTTTTCACATTGTTCTTGAAATTTCTCTAAATGATTTTGACATGATTCAAATGAAGTTCAAAAAACAAAAAAAATCATCCTTAAAGACTTCTGTCCCTTTTTCAATTAAATCATAAAAAAGCGACATTGTACATCTTTGAAATGTTGTAGGTGCATTACATAGACCAAAAGACATTCGTCAAAAAGAAAAATTACCATAAGGACTAGTAAATGTCTTCTTCTCTTAATCCTCAGAAGCAATAAGAATTTGATGATAACCAGTATATCCATCTAAAAAGCAAAAATATTTGTGCCCAGCTAGCCCATTTAACATTTAGTTCAGAAATGGTAAAGGAAAATGATCTTTCCTAGTGGGCAAATTTAATTTTCTATAATCAATGTAGATTCACCAATCAGTGACTAGTCTTGTTGGTATAAATTTATTATTCTCATTTGTCACAACAGTCACAACCCTTTCTTAAGAACACAACGAATTGGACTTATTCAAGCACTGTCTGAAATAGGATATATTATTCTAGCATCTAGCCATTTTAAAATTTCTTTCTTAACACCGTCTTTCATCTTAGGGTTTAATCTCCATTGAGGATCAGCTTTTGGTTCATGACGTTATTCCAATGAAATTCTATGCATACAAATTGAGGAGCTGATTCTCTTGATATCAACTAATGTCCATCCAAGGGCTTTCTTATATCTTCTTAAAATTTCCAACAACTTCTGTCCTTGTGCCTTTGTTAATTCTAAGGAAATGGTAACGAGTAATTTTGATAAATCTCCTAAAAAGATGAATTTTAAATATGTAGGAAGTATTTTCATTTTTAAATCAGGAGGTTTCACACTCAAAAAAATTAGATTTCTATTATTATTCATAGTATCTAACCATTCAAATTGTTCCTGAACTTAATCTAATTCTTCATTACTAACTTCTATAGATTTATCTTCAAATATATACTCATCTTTATACTCCAAATGTTCTTCTTCAGTTTTCTTTTCAAATGTATCTCTGAAATATTCATTGCCTAAAAAATCATTAATATCCATTATGAAGCATTCATCATCTCTTCCTTTTGATGGGTGTCTCATTGTTTTTTGAAACTATCAAATGTAACTTCTTGATCACTGACTCTCATTATTAACTCTCCTTTCTGCACATCTATCAAAGCTCTTCTAGTGACAAAAAATGATCTCCCTAAAATGATAGAAAATTCTTTATCATCCTCCATATCTAACACAATAAAATCTACAGGAAAACTAAATTTATCAACCTTTAGCAATACATCTTCTAACACTCCTTTAAGATAGGTAATTAAATGGTCAACTAACTAAATAGTTATAGTTGTAGGTGAAATTTCTCCTAAACCCAACCTTCTGAAAATCAATAGAGGCATAAGATTAATATTGGCTCCCAAATAACATAAAGCTTTTCAAAAAAATCTTTCGTCAATAGCACAAGGAGTAGTAAAACTACCAAGATCCTTAACTTTTTTAGGAAGCTTTTTCTGACTTATGGAGCAACACTCCTCACTAAGTGCAACAGTCTCAATATTTGTAAACTTCCTTTTTTTTTATTAAGTATATCCTTCGTAAACTTCACATTGTCTGACATTTATTTTAGGGCTTGAACAAATTTAAGTTTTATAGTTAATTTCCTCGATATTTCTAAGAATTTTATAATTGTTTTATCTTTTTTATACTATTTCAATCAATGAAGAAATGGAGGTGGTGGTATTTCTACAATAATTTTCATTGGTTTAATACTATATTGTGAATCAAGATGAAAATCTTCACTAGAATTTTCATTTTCCACCACTTATTTCTCAACTTCAATCTTTTTTTGAACTTTTGTTTCTAATTCATTTCCACTTTTTAGTTGAATAGCCTTAATTTTTCTCTTTATTTTAATCTTTAGGACTAACTTCAACATTACTATACAAAGTTCCGGGAGCTCTATTGCTAAGTGTAGTAGCAATATATCCCAAATTATTTTTCATATTTTTAATTGCAGTTTGTTGAGTTTGTAATTGATTTCCAATTTACAATATTAATTCTTCCATTAATAATTTCATTCTCCTTAATTTGTGATTTTCTATTAAAACCTGGAGGATAATAATGTTTATAGCTAGAATTTCCTTGGTTGTTGGAATTTCAAAATGGGTTCGTAGGATTGTTCCCCCATGTGAATTTACAACGTTAGATTTATTATTATTGCAACTAAAATTATGGTGATTTTTCAAACAAGGATTATAATTATATGAATAAGTTTTATTGGTTCAATTTTTATTTGCATTTATATGATTGTGAATCTATCATTTATCCCTATAAATTTTCCTCAAGCACATGAGGTGTTTGAGAATAATTCATCCCAGATTGATCCATCTTCTTTGATATTGCATTAGAATCATGAATACTGGCTAATCTTTTTGGAGTTACCCTTTCAAAGGGCCATTCAAAATTATTAGTTGTCATCTCTTCAACTAAAGAATATGTTTAATCGAATGGTTTTGACATCAATGATCCACCAACAACAGCGTTAATTATAGATTCAGAAGATCGAACTAATCCATTATAAAAAGTTTGAATTATTAACCAATCTGGTAATGCATGGTGTGGAAACTTCCTAAAGAGATCTTTAAATCATTCCCAAGCTTCATAAATTGATTCTCCTTTGAAATGAGAAAAATATTCCAGGTGATAAATAGTTTGACAACATCTTAGCTCTATCCCTTAATGAAAAAGGAAAAAGTCTAAGTCTGACAACATCATTAGATACTCCATCATATTTAAGTGTAGGACACATATTTAAGATGTAAGTTAGGATCTTCAGTCGGTGTCCCCCAAACTGGTTATTCTATACAATTTAGATATCAGTAGGTTTAAGCTCAAATTAATTAGTAGCTACAATAGGGTTTTGTATACTCAAATGAATTTCATTTGCTTATCATAATCTCTTAAAGCTCTCTCATGATGTTCAATTTCAATTTATGGATTATTTAAGTTTGTAGCCATTTTGTTCAATTTCTCTAATTATTTTTGTTGCTTTTGAACTTTTCTAATAGTTCTTTCTAACTCTGAATTGTAAGGTACTAAACCTTCTAATATTAAGCTATGCATACACAAACACCATAAGCAATTAAAATAAGCAAACACACTTAAAAATATAAAAATATTTATTAAACTACAATTTTTCTTAATATAAGTTTTTAATTATAAAGTAATTTATCGTTATCTCCCCTGCAATGACATTAAAAACTTGATGGGGTAGATTTTATGTATGCGTTGTAAATATTTTTCAATACTGCAACACACACATGACAGTACAAGTAGTAATTATGCAGATCAATCACAATAAAAATCACTTCAGTATAAATAGTTTTAAATTTTAAAATCTTTAAGTTATCAATCCTAGCAATTACACAAATATATGTATCTCTCAAGTAATGAAGGGCTCTAATTGAGTCCTAAGTATTGATTCCACCGTGAGGCAAAAATTCTTGTGGTTATAATGTAAAAAACAATATTCAAACAATAAGAACTTAAATAAGAAAAAAAAATAAAGTAAATTTAATGTATGTTAAATGAAACTAAGTTAACTAAGCTAATTTCTAATCTTCAAAGTTAACATTACTAATACAAAACAAAGTTTTGTAACGAAGAGTTTAAATTTAAGAAAACATCCTTCCCCTTTACAATGAGTTTTTAGTTAGTGAAGTAATTAAAATCATATAAAATTATATTAAATTATATTGCGTCAAATAGGAGCAATTCTATTCTTTACCATCTATCAAGTGTATAAAGAACATTGGTTAATCCAGACTTTGGTCCTTAAATTTGTGGCTAGGCTGAGAGGATATTGGTTCCCACTACAAAGCTCCCACTTCCCCCTTCTTCAAGGGCTAAAAATCTCACTTTAGTTTCCAAGCAATTAGACCAAATTGGGGATTTTAGTCTGTCACACTAAAATCTCCAATTCTAAATACATAAAAATATATTTCACTATTTATTTGCACTCAACTCCATGGACTACATTCTCCTCGATGAAATTGAATGTGACTCTAACTTTGTTGTAAAAAGCATAGCCCTGTTAGATCTTATGTTTCTAAAAAAACTTTTAACATTTTAATTGGCCAAATAAAAAATTAAACTAAGATCAAACTTTAAATCTTCACAATTTATTGACATTTAAAACCTTATACAATAATATGAATTATTCACGAAACCATATTTCATTGTAGGGAGAAGGACAAGAAAGACTACTCAAAATTTATGAGGAGGATAAAAAAACATGGATTTTATCTATACAAACAAGTTTGCAAAAGAAAGAAATGAAAGAACACAATTTATCTCACACTTCTCCTTAAGCAAATCCATTGAAGTTTCCTTGAAGAACTTTCTCTTTTTACAATCACAATCAATTCTCTCTTAGAAATGTAATGAGGAAAAAATTTCTCACCTTCCCTCTCCTCTTACAATCACTAGAAGAAAATCCTCTCCAAAAATTTACTCTCCATTCTCCTCCAAGGACTTAACACACCACCCCAAGACAGGACTCCCTAAACTTCTTAATAGCGACGCCAAATTGTTCTTCAAAGAAAATCAAAATTACCATCTTTTTCCCAAGAGGCACACCTTTTCACATCAAGAGACAAATCCTTTCATCCAAAGACATATCTCTTCATTCAAGAGCCTTCCTCAAGTGTCTAGATGCATTGCACCACTCTATGGGGTGTTTGAATTACTTGGAGCTTTCTAGAACCTATTAAAAATACTCCATAACCACCATCAATTTGTTTAGATTCATCTCTAGTGCACGTTTATTGGAATTCTATGCTTTTCTCTAGATTTTGGCACTTTTAGCACCATTTTGGTGCCTCTAACACTACTTCTCTGTAAATTGGAGCCTCTAGAGCCAATATGTTGAAAAACTACATTTTGACTCCAAATTTATTTCTTTTTGCTTCTTTTTGCTCCAAATGCCTAAAATCAATATACCTGCAACAAAACATGAAAATAATCTTATTTAAAGTGCAATATCACCAAATTTTAGCATAAAATGTATACATAAAAGTGCACATTTTTTTGGTGTGTCAAACATGCCCAGATCTTGTTAAAAACTTATATTCCCAAAGGGGAAATTCAAATGAAAATACTTAAATTCTCCATGAACTTTAACCCCACACAAAAACCCATTATCATTCCAATTTGGTATAAACTTCTTGGGCTTAAGCTACCCTTTTTCAATCATATAGTTTTGTAATTATCGGTCATCTGTTTGGCACACCACTCAAGTTGGATATTTCCACCTTTAATCTTACTAGACCTATCACTGCAAGATTTTTTGTTGAGAGGGACATTACATTCCCTGATATGGAAAAAAATTTGCTTAGCACAAAGTACAATGGTTATTGACAACCTATTGTAATGGAGTAAAGGCCATTTTATTACAGTCATTGTAGGATGTTTGGTCACTCCAATGAAAAATGCTATAGATTACATCCAGCCGTGAGACCTATTAAAGGGAACTCAGGTAATTCTGTTGGCCCCTCAAAGATCCCTGCTGGTTCTATTGCTTTCATGGACTCTCAACATTTGGCTCCTCCCTAAATGGACTGTTCAGAACCATTGGCCAGGAATAACAATTTGGTTATCTTTGGTTATCAGGGAAGATCACCTAACAATTTGGAGGGCTCTAATATTGATTATATGACTCTTATGGATTTGGTAAAGTCTCCCCCTTCTTTCCCTCAAGATGAAGATCTGCACACTTTAAAGGATGCTGCCATTACCATGATGGCTAATGCATTAGAGGAGGAGTGGGAGGTCCAAGGAAAAAGAAGGGAAAAGAAGAATTATATTGGAAATATTTCTTCTGTTGATCCATATTTGCCTTTGCATGATGATGCTACTCTAGTTTTTCCTCAGCCTGTTGATGGTGATATTTTCTTTGGGGAATTAAATAAACCTTCAATAGATCAAGAAGAGGAAAAAAGGTCTACATGATTTAAAAAGGTTACAAGATCTTTGGATTGTAGCTCCAACAGGTAGCTCTCTTAATCAAGTTCAAGATTCTATTTCCAGAAGAAAGGGAAGGGAAAAACTAGCCATCATGATTTACCTTTTATGTGGGAATGTGAGGAGTATTTCTCACCCTCAATCCCTTCATAGACTCCTTCATCTGATCAGGGTGTATAAATTATGGTGTTTTGCACTATTAGAACCAATAATTTCCAAAAACACTCTTTCTATTATTAAAAAATTTCATGTTTTTTAGCATTTTGTTAATACAAGTCAGAAGATCTGGATCCTTTGCAGGAAAGAGGTTGTTTGCCCTATTTCTATAGATCATCCATAGTTTGTTTATTTACATGTTAATATTGGTGATTTATATTGTTTTTCTACCATTGTATATGTTGGGTTCACATTTACAGCTCAATCTGAACTATGGGATCAACTTTCTTTAATTAGTGGCTCCATGACAAATAATTGGATTGTGGGAGGTGATTTTAACTATATTGCTTCCCCTACTAAAAAATTTGGTGGTAGATCAATGGAAAAAAATAAATTTACCAAATTTAATGACACATTTCAGGATGCCGGGTTGCATGAACTTAGTTTCCAAGGTCCTAAATTCACTTGGAGAAGAGGAAAGCTTTAGGAAAGATTGGGCCATTTTTTAGCCAATGAACACTGATTACATAACCTTTTACACACTAATGTTACCTCTCTCTCTCTCTCTCTACGGTTGGTTCTAACCATAAACCTTTATTGGTTTCCATCAATAAAAATCTCCATCAGGGAGCTTCTCCTTTCATAATTTTGAATGTGTGGACCTCACATCCTGATTTTTAGAGGTGGTCTCTAGTGCTTGGAAGGTCATTACTAGTAACAACTACTGGATCAATTTATGGATCCTACAAAAGAATATTTGATATCAGTTAAAGAAATTGAAGCGGTTACTTTTTGGTGATGTTTTTAAAAAAGTTGACATAGCTGAAGGAGAATTTAAGAAACTAAAAAATGATATGGAGACTAGACTGACTCAGGAGCATTCCTTATACATTACAAATGAACAATTATTCTCAATCATAGCCACTCAAGAAATGTTTTTAAAATAGAAAGCTTTATTTGTTAGATTTGTGGAGGGGGATAGGAATAATAAATACTATCATGCTTGCATTAAATAGAGGAGAAGGTTTAATTCTAATTTTAAAATTCAAAACTATAATGGAGAATGGCTTTACAGCAATCCAAAATTTGCAGAAGATGCTGTCAATTATTTTCATGCTCTCCTTACCAATCCCAATACTCTTAGACTTTCAATCTTGGTTGAAATTATTAGGCATTTTCATGCCTACACTAATCAACTACATCTTACCTCTATTCCAAATGAACATGAAATTTGGCAAGTAATCAACTCCATTGACAGTAACAGTGCAATAGGTCCTGATGGTTTCATTTTTGCATTCTATAAGACAATGTGGTCCATTATAAAGCATGTATTTGTTTTGGCTGTTTAAGACATCTTTAGAGGATCAGACCCTCCTAATTATTTCATTTCTTCTGCTATGGAGTTGATACTAAAGAGTCCAATAGAAACAAATGGAAAGGTATAGACCTATTAGCTTGACTAATGTCTTAAGCGAGGTAATCAACAAAATCGTTATGCTTAGACTTCAACATCATCTCCCATTCTTGATTAGTGAGAATCAATCAGCTTTTGTGTCATGGATAAATATTGCTGATAATGTTCTTTTAACCCAGGAACTTCTATTGGACTAGGACAAAGATTGTGGGGTGGGGGGGGAGGGGTAATGCAATTTTTAAACAGGATTTGAAAAAGGCTTATGATACACTCATATGGAACTTTATTGATGATGTTATGAAGGTTAGGGGATTTTTTGAGGACTTCATTAAATTGATTATGAGATGGCTAAACAATAATATGAATTCAATTCTTATTAATGGGCATTCTTATGGCTTCTTTATATCTACCAGGGGCCTCAAACAAGGGGACCCCCTCTCCCCTACGTTATTCATTCTCGCATTTGATTTTTTTTTCAAGACTGTTCATATTGAAGTTTCCTCAATCTTCTCATATGCTTTTTAGTCATAAGTCCATTTTAAATTTCTCTCATTTGACATATGTTGATGATGTGGTCATCTTTTTCAAAGCTACTAAAACTGCCATTAAGTTACAATCAAAGTGTTTTCAGGAATTTCAGGACACCTCTAGTCTGTGCTTTAATAATCAGAAATGCCTCATCCTCTTCAACAAAAATGTGAAAGCTCTTACTATACATTGGATTACAGATTTTATTAACTTCAGTGCTTTCTCCCTTCCAATGAAGTATTTGGGTGTCCAACTTCTAAATGGTAGAATAAAATAAACTCAATAAAAGGACATCCTAACTAAGATTCAAGATCAACTCAACTACTGGACTTCCTCTATTCTTTCCAATGAGGGTAGAATTACTTTAGTTAAGAGCATCATTACATCTTTTCCATCTTCCCTGATACAAATGACTGTCATGAAGAAGAATACCCAGCTATTGTTAGAAAGGAGTTTTAATAGGTTCCTATCTATGGTTCAAAGGAAGCAAATGCACTGGGTTAGTTGTCAAAAAATTTTGCAAACATGCTTCTGCTGGTGGATTAGGTTTTAAGGGTTTAATCACACTTGCCAGGTGAATCTGTGAAAATTTTGCATCAGGTTTAGATAGTAGGATTCTCTGTGGGTTCACTTTTTGAGAAGAAAGTATTGCAGAGGTTCTCATCCTACAATGGTTCCGAAGAAAATAGGAGATTCTAAAATTTGAGTGAATTTGCTTAAGGTCAGAGCTCAAGCTGAGGACCTCTTTATGTATGAACTAGGTAAAGGTCAAGTTAATTTTTGGTTAGACAACTAGTCCATGGAAGGTGAGCTTATCCATAAGGTTCTCGAGGTTACTAATTCCAAACTTCAAATTGTTGGTTTCTAGTGTGAAAATGAGTGGAATGGCTCTCTTCTTTCTAATGTCCTTCCTCCTGACCTTATTCAAGAGACTATGAAGACCCCATTTTGTATTAATACTAAGTATAATATCATTTTTAAAAAAAATTATTCTCAATCCATTTCTTCCTTCATTTACAATGCTTTGAAGAAATGAAACAATTTGCATTGGGGTTCTTCCTGTTGGAATAAATTTCTCGCTCCCACCATGTCCTTCTTCATTTCGAGGTTGTTTCTTAAAATTTTTTTTTCTACTAATGACATCCTTAAACTCAAAAGGGTTGAGGAACCCCTCTTGGTTTATTCTTTGTAGAGAGGAGGAGTCATTGGCTCATTTATTTTTTAGTTGTTCATTAGCTCAAATAGTGTATAATATTGTTGTTACACAGCTATCTATATCTACTCTTAACCTCTCCTGGCTTGCTTTTAAGGTTTGTTTGTTCGATTGGTAGGCTTCTTAACTTTTCATTATTGTAGATTTTATTGCTTGGTTTATATGGTTAGATAGGAACACATCTAGATATGAGGAAATGTTTATTTTCCAATCTCAGGTGGTGAGTAATTGTATGAGTTTTTTTATGAAATTAATCCAACACGAGGGGTTTTCTAATATCTGTCCAAAGTTTATGTAAAGAAGAGTGTCATGTGTAGGTCTCCAGATTTCTACTGTGCTTTAGCTTAAACATTTGCACCCTTGGTCTAAGGTCACTACTGATGGCAGCTTCAGTCATGATGAGGCTGGTATTGGGTGTTTTCAGAGATCACTTAGGAATTTGTTTTCCTTACTTCTTCTCTCCTGTGTTAGCTCAAGATGTCTTAGAAGAAGAGGCTATTGCTATGTACTGGGCTCTTAGGTTCTCTCAACAATGCAGACTGCATTTCATCCATGTTGAATCTGATTTAAAGCTATTGGTTTAGATCATTTTGGATCAGATTTCTTCTTGATGACACATTGCTCGCTGGGTATAAAGAATCATGAGATTGGCTTGGATAGCTTTCTACTAGATTTTTTTTCATTCTTAGATATGGAAATAGGTATGTTAATTGGTTTTCTAAATTGAGTATATGTAAACATGTAACTGCTATTTTTAGATCTCCTTCTTCTCCGCTCTCTCTTTTATTGTTTTAGCATGGTTTAAACATCCCTTATATTAGAACTTGTAATATCTTTTGATGCAATGAATCGCTACATGAGTAGACCTATATAATGGGCACACTGATGTAGTTTTTGGCAATATATATAAGTGTGTGTGTTTCTATATATATATATATATATATATATATATATATAGGGCTCTGTTAGGGTTTCTGAAACC
>JXCR01126576.1:26472-60347 GCA_002079205.1 Phalaenopsis hybrid cultivar | reverse complement strand
AGGGTGCCTTGTTCTTCTCCTCCTTCACTTTGAAGTCCTTCCCCACCACTCCTCTCTTAGGCTGTGGTGGTCTTTTCACTGCTCCATTGGTTCTTCCTGGGAGGTGGCTTTGTTACTGTTCCATTGGAGGCCTCCTGTTTTCTTTGGTTTTTATGCTGGCCTCCTGGTTTGTGTCCTGTTCTCTGCTTCTTTACTGAAAGGCTATTAACTCTATTGATAGTAGCAAAGCTGCTGGTCCTAATGGTTTCACAGTTGAGTTTTACAAGAAATCATGGGACATTATTAAACCTGAGGTGATTGATGTTGTAGCCAGTTTCTTCCAAGGAAATAATCTCCCAAAGTATTTCAGTGCTTCTACCTTTGTGCTGATCCCCAAATCTGAGATACAAACCACATGGAATCACTTCAGACCTATTTGTCTAACCACTGTACTCAGCAAAGTGATCAGCAAAATCATTGTCAATAGACTCCAACCTCACCTTGAAAATATTATAAAACCCAACCAGAATGCATTTGTGAAGGGGAGATCCACTATTGACAACACTCTCTTGGCACAGGAACTTCTGATTGACCTGAACAAGACCTGTAGAGGTGGCAATCTGATATACAAATTGGATTTGAAAAAAGGCTTATGAGACCATCAGCTGGGGATTCATTTTGGATGTGTTGGTTGCTAGAGGATTTCACTCTGGCTTCTGCCAGCTGATACATAGATGCCTTCACAACAATGATAATTCTATTCTCATAAATGGCAAAGGCTGGGGTTTTTTTACTGCATCCAGAAGTCTGAAGCAAGGGGACCCCTTATCCCCCACTATGTTTATTATTGCAATGGATTATTTGTCTAGAATGCTTGATGACTCTCTCATAAGCTACAACTATACTATTTATCATCATAGATCCAACATTGTCATCACTCACTTGATCTATGCTGATGATATCATGGTTTTCTCTAGAGCTCAAAAAAATGCTGTTAGAAAAGTGTATCAGACTCTTCAAAGATTTCAAACACACTCTGGTATGTGTTTTAGCTCTGAGAAGTGCCTGTTGATCTTTAAAAAACATGCTAAGCATAACTACAAACAGTGGGTTTCTAGCTATACTGGCTTCTCTAACTCTCAGCTTCCTATCAAATATTTGGGAACCATGCTACTTACCGGTAGGACCAGGCAAATTCTATTTGAAGATGTCATAAATAAGATCACTACCTACCTCAATGGGTGGACTCATTCCTTCCTCTCAAATGGGGGCAGAATCACTATACTGAAAAACATTCTAACTACTTTCCCCTCTTATATCCTACAGATGACTAACATCAAGAAAAGTGCTCAGATACAGATTGAAAGAGCTTTTAACAGATTCTTATGGTCTGGGCAAAGGCAACAGATGCATTGCGCTTCATGACAAAAAGTAGCTAAACCTCAACTGGCTGGGGGAATTGGGTTCAAGGGTATCAATCAGCTCTTCCAAATAAACCTATGTAAGCTTTGGATTAATTTAGAGCCCAGACATCTCTGTGGGCTCTATTCATGAAGGGAAAGTACTGTAAAAATCATCACCCCACCCTTGTCGAAAGGAAGATAGGGGATTCTAAAATTTGGGGTAAAATGCTTCATATAAGACACACTGCTGAAAACTTATTCATTTGGGATCTAGGGAAAGGAGAGTTAACTTTCTGGCTTGAAAACTGGTGCCCTAAAGACTGGCTGAACCCTATTAGTAACTACCCAAACCCTGATCTCAAGGTGGCTGACTGTTGGGTGGATGAAGGTTGGTCACTACTTAAACTCTCAAAAATTCTACATGCCAACTCTATAGAAAAAATTGCCAGCATCAACATCAATAGAAGTAAACCAGATAAAATTGTCTGGCAGTCCTTCTTAAATCAAAACCTTACTAAAGCCATCTATTCCAAAATCTTCCAATGGGAACATCTATCCTGGAGCAAAATCATTTGGAGTAATTATCTATCCCCCTCGATGTCCTTTTTCTGTTGGAGGGTCTTTAACAATCTCATCCCTACTGATGATATCCTTAAACTAAAGGGGCTGAGAGGACCTTCTATATGCAGGTTCTGTATTCAGGAGGAGGAATCATTGCCACATCTTTTCTTTGAATGCAATTTTGTACAGGCTGTATGGCGTCAACTGCTAGCCCAAATGAACATTGACAAAAACCTCTTTACTTGGGATAACATCACCACTTGCTGGCAGTTTTGGAACAAATGGAACTATGCTCCAATACCTCTTATCATTGCATGGTTCACTTGGATGGAAAAAATAAGGTTAAGTTTGAAGAAGGTAGACCAAAAATTGAGAAGATAGTCAGAAACAGCATTTCATATCTTAATAAGATGATTAAATACAGAAGATTTCTCAACATTTCCAAGTCTTACTCTTTGGGACAACCTGACAAGAAATATGTTCAT
The DNA here is from genome assembly GCA_002079205.1 of Phalaenopsis hybrid cultivar. Lineage (NCBI taxonomy): Eukaryota > Viridiplantae > Streptophyta > Magnoliopsida > Asparagales > Orchidaceae > Phalaenopsis > Phalaenopsis hybrid cultivar. The sequence goes on along the minus strand of JXCR01126576.1, from coordinate 57,919 downwards.
AGGTTTTTTTGGAAACCTCCTGATCACCAAATAGTAAAGGTAAATACTGATGGCAACTTCAATAAGGCAGGTGCAGGTGTTGGGGGTGTCTACAGAAATCACCTTGGCAATGTCTATTATACTTCCATATCCCCATTAAGGCTACTGATGCTGTTGAAACTGAATTAATGGTTGTCTAATGGGCTTTGAAAATTGCAAAAAGGGCTAGCTGGAAAAACTTAAGGGTTGAAGTAGATTCTACTGCTGTTATCAAGATATTGAGGGAAGAGGAACTCACACCCTGGCACCTTACCTATTGGACCAAAAAGATTAGAGAAATTTCATCACATATAAAAGTACAATACACTTTTATCTTTAGAGAGGGAAACCAATCAGCGAATTGGCTTGCCAGACAAGGGTATAAATAAAAAGAGTTATCTGTTGTTGTCCCCCCCATACCCTTCAGCTTCTACTGCAGGGTGACATGATAAAGGTCCCATACTTCAGAATTGCTAACCAAGATCTAAAGTGATTGATTACTGTCTGATATGATCTCCCTCTCCCCCAATCTATCTTAAGTTTTCTATATTACATGCTAGCTGGGTTCTATGTTTTTCTTTGGCAAAATTTTGTTTTTATTATAGATTGTTTTGATTTTGGGGAGGACTTATGATTCCTGTATTGAATCAATAAGTCTCCATCTGTTTTTCCTTCTTGTAACCCTCTTTAATCAACATGTAGGGAGATTTATACATCTGCTTTCTTTTAAAAAAATAAAATATATTTGGTGGAGTGCTCCTTATCATGGCGTCTGGAGAAGGTGTTCTGCTAGGGTTTCTGGCAAGATGAAGGTGTGTGGCTGCTACTTCAAGCTGGTGTTGGTGGCTTTAGACCTGCTGGTTTCCTTTGGTGAACAAGGGTTAACTGGCTGTTTGTCCTTTACAGCTCCTATAAACTTTTCCTTGGTACTGTTACATTGGTGGCTGTTGTTCTTTTTCAGCTCTCTTTAGTGGCACTATTCCATTGGGTTTTTTTTTTCATCCCTATTTATTCCTTTTAATCTTTGGGATCTCTTCTTGTTGCTAGATTTTCTTGTTTGTTGCTTCTTTGGGTTTCAGAAGTGGCTTTGCCTATTTTTCTGTTTCCCCATGGACAGTTGTTTATTGTCTAGCTAAAATACTAGCTCATGAGTATTCTGGATGGGTGATAGCTTCTTCCATTGATATCACTACAGATTCCCAATGGACAAAAGCAATTTATGCTGGTGTGGTTGGAAAATCAACTGACATCTTACAAGATTATGATCATTTGGTGTTCCCACAAGAATTTCATGATGTTGCTGCTGGAAAATGGAGTAGTCCTTGTATTCACCCTCTTGGATCTAATGAAGGTGAAACAGTTGTATACTTTACTACTACTGGAATGGATGCATTAAAGGAAGAGGTTAAGTTCACTTTTGTTGGCAAATTTCAGCTAGGACATCCTAAAATGGAGCTAGTCAGAAGTTTCTTTAAATTACTGAAATTTATAGGAAATTGGAAAATTGGGTTGTTAGATGGGAGGCACCTCCTAATCCAGTTGGTAGCTGAGGAAGACTATGCAAGATTATTTGCTAAACAATCTGTTAACATTGCTAGAACCAATATGAAAATTATGAAATGGACTCCAGAGTTTGACCCTAGTAAAGAGCCTCCTGTGGTCCCCCTCTGGTTCAAGCTACTTGGTCTCCCACTCCCTTACTTCAAGCTCAATGCTCAATTCAACATTGGTAGAGCATTAGGTACACCTCTAAGAGTGGATGCCCCCACATATAACAAGGCCAGACCTGGTCTTGCACGAATTCAAGTTGAAAGAGATATCACACTTCCTGAACTGCAGAGAATTTGGAGGACATTATTGTCTGGGCACTCCACGATTGCCCTTATAGCTGATGTACGTGCAGGTATCTTGGCATTGCAGGTCAGGCAACAAGTACAAAGAACATCTAAAGCTGGTTGTATCTCTAGCTCTCAAATTTAGACTCATTTTCTATAGCAGACAGGCTGTAAGAGGTGTCCTCATGCCTGGATTCAGGGTGAGCAAGTTCTCTGCCCCTTTCTAACATCTCTTCTCTTTGCGTAGGAATGCTCTATGCTTTTGGCGGTTAGCATTTCTACGCTGAGTTCTCCGTAGCGGCGTATCTAGAAGTCTTTCATCATTGGCAGTGACTAGGCTTCCGTTTGGCATAGCTATCATAGACGGTAGGCAACTGGTTCCCTCCATTGGGTCTTGTTGTACTATCACATTTTTCCCCTTTAGTGGGGAACCATCTCTAGTGCTGAACCTTAGCAGAGATGGTAGCTATTCTTTTTCCTGACGGCTAACCACATCCATCAAGGCACCCTCATAGTCCATGTCGACTTGACTAAAGTCCACGTCAAAGTCTATGGTGCTGCCCTGTGGCGCCCTTTCCTCGTTGAGTGCGAGGTTCCCGCCATCTTTAAAAGCAAAAATTAGCCTCTGCCTAATATTTCCTTGGAGACAATAGGAAAAATATCAGTGAGCCGAAATTTAGCTTGAAAAAGAACAAAATAAAGTATTTATTAAAGAAAATTTTTAGTTTATGTTGGTGAGAAAACCATTTATTTATGAATATATATTTCATTTAATTTAGTAGAGTATCAAGTTTAAAATAGAAAATTGAAATGTGCAATTTCAAAAAATTTTATTAAGTTGACGTTAATTTTATTACAAAATTTTGGACCTAGTTATAGACATTTGGCAAAATAGATAATCCCAAAATAATTTAAATTTCAAAATTTCAAATCAAGAGATTTCAAGCATTGTATGATTGTGTAGTATGTCTGTAAGTATTGTCCATTGATCGACAACATGGATCTTTCACCATGTAAATGTACTAGCTGGTATGCTCCTCCTGCGTAGACCTTCTCTACAACAAATGGTCCCTTTCAAGTTGGCTCAAGTTTTCCACCTATCTTGTGGCGTGCAAGAATGGGTCTTTTGAGCACGAGGAAAAGGTCACCAACTTTGAATGTCCTTAGGCAGACCAAATTGTTATGAGTCTGTGCCATCTTCGCTTGGCAAACCTCCAAATGTTGTTGTGCTTCTAGTCGTTTTCCTTGATAACTCTCTAGTTCTTCAAGTCTGTGTTTTGCAGTTTCTTTTGTTGTAAGCTGGTTGGAGATAGCAACTCTGAGAGATGGCCTCTGGATTTCTAACGGTTGTACGACCTTGGACCCATACACGAGCATGTAGGGTGTGCATTAAGTGGGAGTCCTGAACGTCATCTGATAGGTCCACAAGGCTTCTAATAATTTGTTGTGCCAATCTATTTTATTTTTGTCCAGTGTTTTCTTTAAAATATGTACCAACATCTTATTGAAGGCTTCAGCCAGATCATTTGCTCTGGGATAGTAAATTATAGAGTATCTCCAATCCATCCCATGTCGTTTGACGAAATTATTGATTTTGGTGCTTTTAAAGGCTGTCCCATTGACAGAAATTATTTTTTGTGGTACTCTGAAATGGTAGATGACTTAGCTTTTGAAGAATTAAAAGATGTGTTGTATCGTGACCTCTCGTAACGGCACTGCCTCTGCACATTTGGAGAAATAATCTATAATGAAGAGTATAAATCTTTGTCCTTCAGAGAAAGGAGGGTCTATCAGTCCTACTATATCAGTGCCCTAACACTCAAATGGCCACGAGGCAACGGTTGGGTGTAGCACATTCGGAGGTTGGTCTAAGACCACCTCATGCACCTAGCACTGGTAACATTTTCTTGCTGTACATGCAATCGGACATCCTTGTTAACCAATACTATCAGAGTCTCTTGATCTTCATTTTCATCTTCGGCTCTGACTGGTGAGCACCACATAATTCGGCATGTACTTCTTTAACAATATTTTGTGCTTCAGCTCTGCTCAAACATCATGGCCACATTTGGTCGAACGATCTTATGTAGAGGACGTCACCCACTAGAGCGTAAGACATAGCCCTTTTTGTAATGTGATGTGCCTCAGACTTGTCCTCTAACAACTTTCCAGTATGCAAATATTTTATTAATGGCTTGCACCAATCTTCATTGATGTCTGCAACCACAATCATCATTTCTTCTTCTTCCCAAGCTTGTGTAGGGTTTTGAGGTTGACCCGAGATAAAACTTGTCTTCTTGTACTGTGACATCAACTGAATCCTCCGAGGGACATGCCAATTCTTTTGCAAGTTTTGCCAGAGCGTCAGCATGGGCATAATCATCCCAGGAATTTGGTAGAAACTTACATTAGGAGTTTGTTTCAGCAGCTTCATTCTGTATGGATGGTATTCTGCTAACCTTGGTTTTAAAATCTTCTATCGTCCGCTGACTTGTTGGATGACGAGTTGTGAGTCACCATAGATGGCAATGTCTGTTATATCCATCAAAATTGCCAACTCCAACACGGTAATTAAGGCTTCATATTCTGCTTTGTTGTTGGTACATGGCTCTGTCAGGTGCTATGAGAACCTCAACATACCCTTATCTGTCGTGATAAAGATCAAACCAAAACCTGTTTTACCTGGTATAATTGTGCCTGATCATTTGTCCTCTCTGGCTAATGAAGCTCCGTCAGTATACCTCCCAGCATTATGCACTGGAGAATTCCATTTGTAGTATCTGCTCATCTGGTAGTTCATCATTAAGAGGGGACCCAGATGGAAGTGGGTGTGCAACGAGAAATTCGGCTAAAATTTATCCCTTGATAGCATGGAGGAGAATAAAAGTTATATCAAATTGCAATAAAATCATTGACCATCTTGCTAGACGTCCGGAGAGTGTTGGATGGGTCATCAAATAATGCAACGGATTAACTTTTGAAATTAGGGTAATCTTATGAGAAAGCAAGTAGTGCCAAAGCTTTTGGGAGGCGAAAATCAAAGCTAAATAATGCTTCATAATAGGCAGATACCTTATCTCCGTCGATATTAGGCAACGACTCAAATAGTATAGTGCATTTTCCTTATCCTCATCATTGACTTGGGATAAGAGGGCTCCAAGAGAGTCGTCTAAGGCCGCGGTAAAAAGTATCAATGGTTTCCCCGGGATATGGGCTGCCAAGACAGGAGGTGTCATTAAATATTGCTTAGCATCCTCGAAGGCCCGCTGGAATTTCTCTTCCCAAACGAATTCGGCATCCTTTTTAATTAATGTCAAAAAGGGTTGACACCTACCTGAGAGATTAGAAATAAAGTATCTCAGATATGCCAACTTCCCTTGGAAAAAAAATTAGTTGTTTCAAGGTTTTTGGGGGAGGCATTTCAAAGATAGCTTTAATCTTTTCTGGGTCGATCTCCATTCCCCGATGACGGACAACGAATCCTAAAAATTTCTCAGAGGTAATGCCAAATGTGCACTTTAAGGGATTCATTTTAAGGTCATATCATCGTAACCGTTTGAACACAATCCTCAAATCATACAAATGGCCTTTTTTTGTTTGCTCTTGATGACCAAATCATTCACGTAGCATTCCACTTTATTGTGATTGCGATCATCAAAAATCTTTGTCATTGCACATTGATATGCTGCTCCAGCATTTGCTCCAGCATTTTTCAATCCAAATGGCATCACTGTATAGCAGAAAATCCCAATAAGTGTCCCTAAGGCTGTAAGTGCTGCATCATTTGGTTGTATCCCGATGATCCGTCCATGAAAGAGAAAATTTCATGTGTCGAAGCGATGTCCACCATCATTTCTGGTATCAGTAATGGGAATTTGTCTTTTAGACATACTTTGTTCAAATCCTTGAAGTTGACAAACACGGATTTGTCCCTTTTTTATCTTAACTGGGACAATATTGGCTAACCACGTGGAGTATTGCTCTTCTTTTACAATGTTAGTGTCTATTAATTTTATCACCTCGACGAAGACATGCTGCTCTATTTTAAGTTGCATTCTTCTGGGAGCTTGTTTCACTGGGATCATATATCTAGCCTGATTTTATGAACTGCAACCTCTGCTGATAGTCCTAACATTTCATCATAGCTCCATGCAAAGCAATCTTTAAACTCCATCAACAGTTCGATCAATTCTGAAGTTTCTTCATCGTTGAGTAGAGAACTTATAAAAGTTAGTCGGGGTTGTTCTTCAGTCCCGAAGTTAATTTCCTTCAATTCATCGACAGTCGATTTAATTTCCTTCTCAAATTCTAGTGGAGCATCTCCTTTTAGTTGATCAGTAGAGTCATCCTCCAAATCGAGGCAATCCCCTTCTGATTCACCAATAACAACCATACAAAATTCTGAATCATCGACTGGTTTGACTGTACCATATCTCAGACCGTCTTTTGAGTTTGGAGTTCAAATTTTAACATTTCATAATTTTTCAAAAAGTTGTAATTTATCTTTCGGTATTTGTTTTAGCAAATATCCCTGTTGAATTAACTTTTGTACGCAAGGCAAAAAATAACTAAAGGGAATTCCATTAATTCATTAAGATCATCATCTAAGTTTACATGATTTTCAAGATCAGTAGAGGTAGAAGCACGATAAAACATAATTGGCTTTGAACCAGTGCTATAAACTTCCTTGACCTCTAAAATCTTGATCTTTTAAGGGAGAATCGAAGTAAGGGTAATGGTATTCACATAGTGGTTTATTCGATCATACATCGTCTCATATTCGCTTTTCTCTGTATCTTCTAAGAATATCTCGTACAGAGGTTTCTTCTATTTTGTCCTCATTATTTCATCTTCAGAACTGTCTTCCTCACCAATGTTGATGGTTGGCCTAGTTTGTTCAACGATTAAGTTGATTCTTCCTTGTCCACATCCCCGGCCTTGACCTCGGGTGCGCGAACTAAAAGAACCCCCACCAATTTATTGTAAAGGAATGGTGAAAGATTGATGAAACAGAGTTGAATGGCCTTGCCATTGTAATTCTTCTGAATCTTCACTTTTACTTGTCATAGTTTCACGAGAGAAGACTGTTTTCCTTGGAGGCGCGTAGTAGGCGGCATCTTTTTGAATACTAACTCCGTGCACTGAAAATGGCTGCAAATCTCCCTTGATACGTTATTCTTGTCCCTCTTTGTAATACTTAATGCATTGGTGTAGAGATGAAAAAACCATGTTGTGTTCATGATTCCATGGTCGACTAAGTAAAACATTAAAAGAGGTCTCGACGTCGATGATGTGGAATTTAGCGGTTGTCACTAGTTATCGTACCTTCATAAGTAATGTAATTGATCCAAGGGCTCTCTCTCCCTTTTGGTTAAATCCTCTGAACATCATTATATAGGTCGTAAGCCCTTGAGCTTCAATGTTATAATAGGCCAATGTTCGTAGGCTCATCAAGTTGAGTGAGCCTCCTGGATCTACTAAAACTCTGGACAACACAATATTGTCAATGGTAATGGAGATGTAGAGCGAATGATTGTGGTTGGCGGTATCGAGCAGCAAGTCTTCATCTGTGAAGGTTACCCCAAAATGTTCTTTCAACGAGCAAACTTCGCCGAAGGATGTGCTGGCGACTGGGCTAAGAAAATCTATCAATGTCTCCTTTAATTTTGTCAATGAGTTCATCAGACTCGAGTATGATTTGAGGATCATTTTGGGAATCGAGATTGAGGCTAGATTGGTCAAAATCAGTTGTGTTATCACCAGAAATAGTTAAAACGTAGCAGAAATCATGATCATTATATTAATAAGACCCCAGAGGGGTAAAAAGATAATCATACAAAGTCAAGGATTCGAAGACTTTCTTCCCCAAATCCGAGACAGCCAATCTAGTAGAGGTAGCCCTTATCCTACCCCCCATGCTATCAATCTTCATGGTAGGGTTCTTCTTCTTCTTTGTCTTTGACGACGACGAATATCCTAGTGAAATCTTCATCCCAAGCTTGACAGACTAAAGACTCTGAACGGAGGCTTATTTTGAAGCTTTATGAATTTGGTTCAAGGCCCTCTTGAGCTTGTTCCAAGTCGTACTCCAACTATGTTTTCCAGTATATGGGTCAATCAGAGAGATTGGCTCAGCCGAAATCATATTTATGGAACCATTTTCAGGTTCTTTTAAATATTCCTTTGGCATCAATATGTTTCCTTCTTTAAGATTCTTCTCGAGCCATTCCTTAAAGACAAAATATTCCTCTAGAGTATGTCCAAGTAATCTGTGATATGGGCAATGATTTGGTTGATCCTTCTTGTCGACCACTTTGTGTTTCTTTGGATTTGGTAGTCTGAACTCAGGTTTCTTCATCAAACGTCAGAACATCTTGGATATTGCTTCATCATTGAAGGAATACACCACTTTTTATGGCTCTGCCAAAGATATTCTATTATTGTCTGTTTGAGATGATCCTCCTTGAGGCTGGTGCTAATTGGACTGGCTATTCTATTTCTAAGCATGTTGTGATCAAGATTGACCAAAATTTTTTGCAAATATCTTTATTGGTTGTTTCCCTTTATCGGCAGTCGCTATTATTCCTGACTTCTTTTTAAATACTCTGGTTGCCTTGGATTTCTCTTGAGAATCCATCTGTTTGATTTCTTCTTGAAGACTGCTGACTTTCCTGAGTAGCTTCTCAAAGGACTTAAGTGTGATTCCCTTAAGCATGAAAGCTACTGACCCATTAATGCTTTTGAGTAAAATCTCAATTGTATGATGTTCTTGTAGCTGAGGTTCACACTTCATTCTAAGGTTTCTCCAACTCATGATGTAATCCACCAAAGTCTCGTTGGGCTTTTCCTTTTCTATCATGAGCCCTCATATAGAAACATGGTTTGGCGCTCTAGAAAACCTCTTCACAAATAATTATTTCAATTCGGCGAATGTCATAACTAATCTATTGGGCAAATCGGCATACCAATCGAAATAAATCCCTGACAGACGTCTGATAAACTGTTGGAAGAGTAAAGCCCTGTTGCTTCTTGTGTTGCCACAACTGGCTCAGAAATGTGCTATGTGCTGCCTGGGATTTCTAGTCCCATAAACTATCTTAAAGTTTGGGGACAAAAAACCCATAGGGAAGGGCCGACATTGAATTCTTCCATGTAAGGTCTACCCTTTAAAACCAATGCACCACCCTTAGATTGGGTTAAGGCCTCCCAAATTTACTCGACCATTTGCATAAATTCCTTCTATGGCTTGGCGCTCGATGGAGAATTCATCTTTGGTTGCTCATCCCTGTTTGCTGAAGAAACTTCTCTTCTTTCATCTGTAATATGTATGACGACATTAATTTGGTTAGAGGGGAGTTGTGCATAAGAAGCTGTCGGCCGCCAGAATTGAAATCCTATCACCTGCTTCGGAAGAACATTAAAGTTTAGAAAAGTATGAAATCAAACTGACCCCATATTTTACATAGTTTAAATGAAGGAGCACTATACCTCAAACCATGTATCTATCCCGAAGGATGAACACAAGACTTGATGTTGAGGCTCAATCAAATAAACTAAGGAAAGTATGACGTCTGTTTGGTCTACGAAACCTTTGTATTTACCAACAAGTTCCCCGATTTAATATAAAGAATTAAATAGGATTTATATTAAACTGGGTTCGGACATGCTTCATATAAGGGCAAGCCCCTATAGTTAATTACATCTTAAAAGACCAAAGTCACCTAAGAAGACTCTCGATAAAAATCAAGAAATATTATCTCCTAGGAGTTTCAAAGGGTAGGACTTTTCAATGAGATCGGATATAGAGGTGTGAAAGGGGATTGGTTCAAATTTAGAACATTTTATTGTAGAATCCAAAGGAGGAGGGGTGTGAAAGGAGATTGGTTCAAATTTGGAACATTTTATTGTAGAATCCAAAGGAGGAAGAATTAAGGGATGTCATGGATCCAGAGGCAAACCTCGCTGACTTCCCAAGCTATCCTAATGTTTGGCTTCAGTTTTGAGGAGAAATATTTAGGTGTTTCATCCTGCAAATTTTATTAGTTAGGGCTTACATTCATGTAAGACAATCACACAAATAGCCTGAAGGATATGAGGATTTAGGTCATGACAAACGACAACCTCGGAATCCTAAGAAGAGTTAGGGCTTATATTATATAGAAGGGCTATGCAAAGGCCTAAAGATGATGTGAGGATTTACGTTGCATAAGCAAGCAACCTCGAGGTCCTATGGATTCGTTGTTTAAGTCTAAGGAAAGAAAATTGGTTTAGCTGGGCAAAACAGGTTTTGCTGTTGAAGATGAGTAGTGGGTAGAATATTCCACTTGACCATTCTCTTGATCATCCATTTTATCATTGGTGGCAATGGATCCACTTGGTTGTATCTGAGGATCCCAAGCAGATTCCCCTGTCTGTCGTTCGTGAAGTTGTAACAACAGCCACATTGGATGGTGATTCTTCCCTTTCCCCTCATCCATTTCTTCGGCTCGAAATATGTCCTCTCCATGAGAAGGCCCGCTCAACCTCTATCTCTTAAATCGAAGATGCAGTCCAGAATACTCTTTTCATCTGTCTCAAAGAAAACCTTGTTGTAAAGCTCCAGGCCTTCCAATATATTGATGAACTTTCCCTGAACCTCTTCATAGAACTTGAATTCTTTTTTATTTACTCTGCTTATCTTGTAGTATTCTACCATACCAGGAGTCGGCAGCTGCCGTGGGCATTCCTTCCTTCGGGCCTCGACAGGAACCCAAACTGGTGCTGGTTGATCCAGAACATGAGATTCAGCCTCTAGTGGGATGTATGATCCGGAGCTCCATGGTGGGTGATGATCCGTCCTCAGTGGGACATATGGTTCATTTGTCGTGAAGTCTGGAGTCTGAAACTCATTGGTGCTTGAAGTGTATTCTTCTAACATATTGAAATGCTGTAGAAATAGAACATTGCAATCAAGGCATTCTACAAATGCGCCCGTGACTGATGTCTCGGCTCGTACCTCAACGTTGCATGTTGGGCAACGCCTGCATAAGATATCTGGAACTGGGAGCACATTTGATTCTGTCATAAATCCTGACTCTTCATCTATAGTGGGTAAGCTGGCAGAAGTTTCTCTCAGATTTGGGTCGTAAATATGTCCCTCAGGAATGGGGGTAAGAAAACTGCTCACATCTCTCTGTAGTTGTGTTTCTGTCGCAGAAAGGCTCTCTATTTCTTTTGGCTAGCATTTCTGCGTTGCGTCCTGTGGAGCAGAGTATTTGGTAATTGTTTGTGTGTAAATTTTAGTTTATTTAGGTGAAGAGGATTATTAATTTTATGTGTGAGTTTCGTTTAATTTAGTAGGGTATTTAAATTCAAAAGTAGAAAAGAGAACGTGAGAAGTACAAAAATTTTCTCAAAATTTTCATTATAATGAGGTTAATTACAAAATTTGGACCCGATCGTAGACATTTGGCCACATAGATAACCCCAAAATAATTAAAGTTTCAAAGTTTCAAAGAAAGCAGTGGCAAGTGGCATTGAGCAGCATCAGGTTGCGTAATAGTTTTTCAGGTATCGTCCATTTATCGGTAACATGGGTCTTTCACCCCAGAAGTCCACTAACTGGTAGGCTCCTTCTGTATAGACCTTCTCAACGACAAATTGTCCCTCCCAAGTAGGCTCAAATTTTCCACCTATTTTGCGGTGTGCAAGAATAGGTCTTTTGAGCACAAGCACGAGGTCACCAACTTAGAATGTCCTTGGGCGGACCAATTTATCATGGGTTTGTACCATCTTCGCCTGGTAGAGCTCCAAATATTGTTAGGCTTCTAGTCGTTTTCCCTCGAGACTCTCCAGTTCTTCAAGTCTGAGTTTTGCGCTTTCTTCTGTTGTGAGTTGGTTGGCAACGATGACTCTGAGAGATAGTGTCTGGATTTCTAGCGGTAGCACGGCCTCGGCCCCATATACGAGGGCATACAGTGTATACTGAGTGGGAGTCCTGAAAGTCATCTGGTAGGCCCACAAGGCTTCTAATAGTTAGTTGTTCCAATCCCTTTTTTTTTCATCCAGTGTTTTCTTCAAAATCTGTACCAGTGTTTTGTTGAAGCAGCCAGACCATTTGCTCTGGGATAGTAAATTGTAGAGTATCTCCAATCTATCCCATGTCTTTTGATGAAATTGTTGACAATCCCTTTTATTTTCATCCAGTGTTTTCTTCAAAATCTGTACCAGTGTCTTGTTGAATGCTTCAGTCCAGACCATTTGTTCTGAGTGTTTTCTTCAAAATCTGTACCAGTGTCTTTTAAAAGCTTCAGTCAGACCATTTGCTCTAGCATAGTAAATTATAGAGTATCTCCAATCTATCCCATGTCTTCTGACAAAATTGTTGATCTTTGTACTCTTGAAAGTTGTCCCATTTTTAGATATTACTCTTTGCGGTATTCTAAAACGGTAGACGATTTGGCTTTTGAAAAGTTGAAGGACGTGTTGTGTCGTAACCTCATGTAACGGTACTGCCTCTACCCATTTTGAGAAGTAATCTGTAGCGGCAAGTATAAACCTGTGTCCCTTGGAAGATGGAGGGTCTATCAGACCTATTATGTCCGTACCCCAACACTCGAACGGCCACGAGGCAAAAGTTGGGTGCAACACATTTAGAGGCTAGTGTAAGACCACCCCATGCACTTGGCATTGGTGACATCTTCTGGCTGTATACGTGCAATCGGACATCATTGCTGGCCAATAATACCCGAGTCTTTTAATTTTCATTTTCATTTTTGGCCCTGACAGGTGAGCACCACACAATCTGGCATGTACTTCTTTGATAATATTTTGTGCTTCGGCACTGCTCAAACACTGTAGCCACATTTGGTCAAATGATCTTCTGTAGAGAACGTTTCCCATCGGGACGTAAGACATAGCCCTTCTTGTGATGTGGTGCGCTTCGAACTTGTCTTCTGGTAGTTTTTCAGTATGCAAATATTCTATTAATGGCTTGCGCCAATCTTCATTGATGTCTATAACTGTATTTATTGTTTCTTCTTCTCCAAGCTCGCATAGAGTTTCAAAGTTATTTTGAGATAAGACTCGTCTTCCTTGCACCGTGACTTCGATGGAATCCTCCGGGGGACACGCCATTTCCTTAGCAAGTTTTGCTAGAGTGTCGGCATGGGCATTATCTCCCCGATGAATACGGTAGAAAGTCACCTCATGACTCTGCTCTAGGAACTTGATTATGTACTGATGGTACTCTGCTAATCTTGGTTTCAGAAATTTATATTGTTCGGTGACTTGCTGGATGACAAGTTGAGAGTCGTCGTAGTAGGCAATAATTGTTATATCCATTGAGATTGCCAATTTCAATCCAGTGATTAAAGCTTCATATTCTACTTCATTGTTGGTGCATGACTCTGTCAGGTGTTATGATAACCTCATCATACCCTTATCTGGCGTGATAAAGATCAAACTGATCCCTGCTTTACCTGGTATAACTGTGCCTGATCCTTTGTCTTTCCTAGCTGACAAAGCACCATCGAAGTACATTTCCTAGCGCTGTGCACTGGAAAATTCCATTTGTAGTATTTGCTCATCTGGAAACTCGTTGTTGTGAGAGGACCCAGCTGGCAGTAGGTGTGCAGCGAGAAAGTCTACTAGTATTTATCCCTTGATAGCACAGAGGGGCACAAAAGTTATATCAAATTGCAATAAGATCATTGACCCTCTTGCTAAACGTCCGGAGAGTGTTGGTCGGGTCATCAGATATTGCAATGGATTAACTTTCGAGAGTAGAGTAATCTTATGAGAAAGCATGTAATGTCTAAGCTTTTGAGCGGCAAAAATTAACGCCAGACAATGCTTCTCAATAGGTGGATACCTTATCTCTGTTGGTATTAAACGACGACTCAAGTATTAGAGTGCATTTTCTTTACCCTCCTTATTGACTTGGGCTAAGAGGGCTCCAAGAGAGTCATCTAAGACCGCGGTATAAAGTATCAGAGGTTTCCCTGGGATAGGGGCTGCTAAGACAGGAGGTGTCATTAAATATTATTTAACGTCCTCAAAGGCCCACTGGCATTTCTCTTCCCAAATAAATTTGGTGTCCTTTTTAATTAATGCCAAGAAAGGCCACACCTACCTGAGAGGTTAGAAATAAAGCGTCTCAGATATGCCAACTTCCCCTGAAAGGAACATAAACCTACCTGAGAGGTTAGAAATAAAGCGTCTCAGATATGTCAACTTCCCCTGAAAGGAACGTTGTTGTTTTAAGGTTTTAGGGGGAGGCATTTCCAAGGTAGTTTTTATATTATCTGGGTTCATCTCGATTCTCCGATGATGGACAACGAATCCTAAAAATTTCCTGGAGGTAACGCCAAAGGCGCACTTTAAGGGATTCATTTTAAGGTCGTACCGTCGTAACCGTTCAAACACAAACCTCAAATCATACAAATGGTCTATTTTCCATTTACTTTTGATGACCAAATTATCCATGTAGTATTCTACTTGGTTGTCAATTAGGTCGTCAAAAATCTTTGTCATTGCATGCTGATATGTTGCTCCAGTGTTCTTTAACCCGAACGACATCACTGTGTAGCAGAAAATTCCAACCGGTGTTCTGAAGGCTGTAAGTGCTGCATCCTTGGGAGCCATATTGATTTGCTTGTATCCCGATGATCCGTCCATGAAGGAGAAAATTTCATGTGTTGTAGCGATATTCACCATCATCTCTAGTACGGGCAGTGGAAATTCGTCTTTCGGACATGCCTTGTTCAAATCTCTGAAGTCAACACAAACACGGATCAGTCCATTTTTCTTCTTAACAGGTACAATATTGGCTAACCATGTGGGGTATTGTTATTCTTTAACAAAGTTGGCGTCTATCAACTTTTTCACTTCGGCGATGACTTGTTGTTCTATCTCGAGGCGCATTCTTCTGAGAGCTTGTTTATTGGGGTTATATTCTTGTCCACCCCAAGTTTATGAACTGCAACCTCTGTTGACAGTCGTGACATTTCATCGTAGCTCCATGTGAAGCAATCATTGATTTATGTTAATAATTTTACCAATTCTACAGATTCTACGTCATCAAGTAGAGAACTTATAAATGTAGGTCGGGGTTGTTTGTGAGTTTCGAGGTTAATCTCTTTCAATTCATCAACAGTAGATTTAATTTCCTCCATAAATTCTGGCGGAGCATCTTCTATTGGTTGATCAGTAGAGTCGTCCTCTATATCGAGGCAATCCTCTTCTGACACACTAGTAACAATCATGCAAAATTCAGAATCATCGACACGTCCAACTGTACCAAATTCGAGACCATCTTTTGAATTGGGAGTTCGACTTTTAGCATTCCATAGTTTTTAAAAAGTTGAAATTTATCTTTTGGCATTTGTTTTGGTAAGTGTACCTGTTGAATTAATTTTCCATAATTTTTTAAGAAGTTGAAATTTATCTTTTGGCATTTGTTTTGGTAAGTGTCCTTGTTAAATTAACTTCTGAACACAAGGTGTTTTGGTAAGTGTCCCTGTTGAATTAACTTTTGAACACAAGGCGAGAAGTAACCAAAAGATAGTTGTTTTGGTAAGTGTCCCTGTTGAATTAACTTTTGAACACAAGGCGAGAAGTAAACAAAAGGCATTTCCATTAATTAATTTAGAATCAACATCCAAATTTACATGTTTTTCAAGCTCAGTAGAGGTAGAAGCACGGTAAAAGTTGATCTGTTTTGAACCAGCCTACGGACTTCCTTGACCTCTAGACTCTCAACCTTTTGAGGGAGAATCGAAGTAAGGGTCATAGTATTCACAAATGGGTTTATCCGTTGTTTCATATTCATTCTTCTCTATATCTTCTAGGGATATCTCGTACTGAGGTCTTTTCTATCTTGTCATCATTATTTCATCTTCAGAACTGTCTTCATCACCAATGTTAATGGTTGGCCTAGTCCATTCAACAATTAAATTGATCTTTCCTCGTCCTCATCCCCAGCCTCGACCTCGGGTGCGTGAACTAGAAGAACCTCCACCAACACGTTGTAAGGGAGTGGTAGAAGGTTGTTGAAGTGGAGTTGTTTGGCCTCATTTTTGTGATTCTTCTGAATTTTCATCTTTGTTTTTCAAAATCTCGCGCGAGAAGATAGCCTTCTTTAGAGGCGCGTAGTAGACAGTATCTTCGTGGATACCAACTTCGTGCACTGAAACTGGTTGTAGGTCTCCCTTGATGCAATTTTCTTGACTATCTTTGCAATATTTGATGCACTGGTGTAGAGATTATGGAACAATATTGTGCTCATAAATCCATGGTCGTCCTAGTAGAGTGTTAAAAGAGGTCTCGGCGTCGATGATATGAAATTTAGCGGTTGTCACAAGTTCTCCAACCTTCATACGTAATGTAATTGATTCAAGGGCTCTTTCTCCCTTTTGATTGAATCCTCTTAGCATCATTCTATCGGCGTTATTGATCCAAGGGCTCTTTCTCCCTTTTGGTTGAATCCTCTTAACATCATCTTATCGGCAATAAGATCTTGAGCTTCAATATCCAAATAGGCCAATGTTTGTAGGCTCATCAAGTTAAGAGATGCTCCAGAATCCACTAAAACTCTAGATAACATAAATCTGCCAATGTTGACGGAGATGTAAAGCGAACGGTTGTGGTCGGCGGTACCAAGCAGCAAGTCTTCATTTGTGAAGGTTACCTCTGACTGTTCTCTCAATGAGCAAACTTCATTTGAGGATGTGCTGGCCAAATGAGCTAAGCAAATTTCTGGGTCAAGCAAAGCTGTAACCAGAGACTCTCTCATCTCCTTTAATAGGATTAGAGCGTCGTAGATGCTTAGTCGGGCCGGCAACTTCCTAAGATGAGCTAGCACGTTGTAGTCTACTTTGCATGATCCTCCAATTTTATCTTGATTATGTGGTTTTTCCACTGGCGAAGGTGGGGGTATCTGTTCTTGAGTCATTATCTATTTTCCTTTGTCTGTTGGAGCTGTTCTTGGTGGTAACATTTTATCGCTTCTTAAGTTAACTTATGTGATTTTTTCTTCTTGAGATATCATTGTTGAATCTTCCGGTGTCTTTTCGTCTTCATCAAAAAGATCTAAGTATATGGAAAGAAGAGTACCATGAAGCTTGAGAATTGGCTCTTCGTTATCGAGGTTGTCATAAGCGATATCATTGATGCCTTCTTTGGACTTGACAACGAGCTCATCAGACTCGAGTACAATTTGAGGATCATTTTGGGAATCGAGATTGCAGCTAGATCGGTCAGTTATGTTATCACCAGAAACAGTCAAAACGTAGCCAAAATCACAATCATTATATTCATAAGACCTCGGAGGGACAAAGAGATAATCATACAAAGTCAAGGGTTTGAGAATTTTCTTCCCCAAATTCGAGACAACTAATCTAGTAGAGGCAGCCCCTATCCTACCCCCCTGTGCTATCAATCTGGGCAGTGGCACTTTTTTTCTTCTTCTTCTTTGTCCTTGATGATGACTGATCTCCTAATGAAACCTTCATCTCGGGCTCAGTATGTCGCGGACTCTGAATGGAGGCTTGTTTTGATGCAGACTGTATCTTGGTCAGTATCTTCTTGAACGATCTACTCCAAACCTCATTCCATTATTCTTCAGTATTTGTTGAAGCTTGCTTTGATGAACCCTGCATTTGATTAAGAACTCTCTTGAGTTCATCCCAAGTTGTACTCCATCCATCTACTATGGCATACAGATTAATTGAGGAGATTGGCTCAGCTGAAATCATGTTTATGGAACCTTTTTTAGGTTCTCTTAAATACTCCTTATGGATTGTTATATTCTCTTCCTTGAGGTTCTTCTCGAGCCAGTCCTTAGTGACGAAACACTTTTCTATAGTGTGCCCAAGCAATTGATGGTATGGGCAATAACTTGGTTCATTCTTCTTATCCACCTTCGGGTTTCTTTGGATCAGGTAGTTTGAATTCTGGTTTCTTCATCAAGCTTTTGAATATTTTAGGTACAGCTTCATCCTTGAAGGAATACACAACTTTCTGTCGCTCTAACAGGGATATTCCTTTACCCATTATTTGAGGTGATCCCTCCTGAGGCGGTCATTGGTTGGATTGACTGCTCTATTTCTGAGAGTACTGCGACGAAGACTGGCGATGCTTTTCTGCATATATCTTTATCGGCTGCTTTCCTTTGTCAACAGTTACGACTACTCCTATTTCTTTTTGAACACTTTGGTCACCTTAGCTTCATGCGGCTCCATGTGCTTCATTTCTTCTTGAAGACTAATGGCTTTACTGAGTAGCTTCTCAAAGGATTTAGAGTGAGTCTCTTAAGCATGAAAGCTACTATTTCTTCTTGAAGACTGTTGGCTTTACTGAGTAGCTTCTCGAAGAATTTGATGGTGAGTCCCGTAAGCATGAAATCTAATGGCCCATGAATGAAGCTTCTCGAAGGATTTGATGTTGAGTCCCTTAAGCATGAAAGCTACTGGCCCATGAATGCTTTTGAGTAAATCTAAATTGCTTGATGTTCCCGTAGCTGAGGTTCACATTTCATGCTAAGGTTTCTCCACCTCAAAATATAGTCTGCCAAAGTTTAGCTGGGCTTTTTCTTCTCCATCATGAGCTCTCTGATAGACACATGATGTTGTGCCCCGACAAATCTTTTCACAAACAACTGTTCCAACTCAAAAAAAGTTTTAACTGACCCGTTGGGAAAGTTAGCGTACCAGTCAAAAACGATTTCTGACAAGCTGCTGACGAACTACTGGCAGAGTAGAGCCTCGTTATTTCTTGTGTTGCCACAATTGGCTCGGAAATGTGCTATATGATATCTGGGATTTCCAGTCCCATCGAATATCTTGAAGTTTGGGGTCCCAAAACCCTTGGGAAAGGCACAACATCAAACTCCTCCGAGTAAGGTTTACCCTTCAAAATTGATGCACCGCCCTTGGATTGGGCTAAGGCATCCCGCACTGGTTCAACCATTTGCTTGAACTCCTTTTCTAGCATGGCACCTGACGGAGAATCTTTCTTTGGATGTTCATCTTTTTCTGCCGAAGTGGACTCTCTTCTTTCATCTGTGATGTGTTTGATTTCTGGTTGATTAATCTCTGGATAAGCCAATCTTGGTGCTTGTGATTGCTCATGAATAGTGGCCATGGCGGTCATAGCTACAGTCATCTCTTCTATTCTTTTCTCCAGTAGACTGACTTGCTCATCCCTTAGGAGGATAACCCTACGCAGCTCATCTACGGTGTTCTCTTCGGTGTGAGGTTGAGCCTCGTGCGCAGATGTGGTAGCTCTAGTTTTGATCACATGGACATCCATGAAATACTCCTCCAAGTAATCATTGTAATCAAATTCTTCATTGTCACTATTGACGGAAACTATGTGCTCTCGAGCTAACTAAAAAATCTCAATCCTGAGTTTTTAAACTTTCTCTTCAATTATTGATTCCTTGATTGCTTTAAGATCTGGAGGACCTTGGTGGATATCCTCTACTTGATCCTCCATCTCGTTGGATATTGTCGCGATGATGTCAGATATTTCAGGCACTGGTTTCATTTCTTGTCCTGCGGGCTCACTGGGCTGTATCGGTGCAGCAACCTTGGGTACCCATACCCTCTTCTTCTTCGACGATGATGTCTCAAGACGGGATGTCTTATTAGAGACATCGGTATGTCAAGGGAAGGTATGCTCTCCGTGGTGTAGACCGGCTAGATTGTCAAGTAATCGCTTTATCTTTATCTCTAGGATTGCAAGAATGACGGGTAAGATCTTCGGACCCATCCTCGACTTAACCGGTTGACGGCCTGTGGTCCTGGTGGCAGTATGATCAGCAGTGATCACTGCAGTATCAATTTTGTTCCCCAAACGCGACCAAACGGGGATGCAGGTAGGCGGTGCTCCAATTATCTTACGGGATTGTCTGGCGGATTTGACGCCTTTAAAAATTTCCTTTTTCATGCGAGGGGAAATTGCATCTCCCACCAAGTTAAGTAACTCGATAACCGAACATCCTTCTTTGGTAACAAGCCTTCTGAAAACTGCGCTAACTGGAGTGATAGGAGTGAACTTCTTTTCCTCCTCACCATGTCCATGAAGTGATGGTAATGCGGCAGCGATCCTCCGGATACTCTCATATCCATCGGTATCTGTCAGAGGATGGAATCTACTCCCTCGTAGGAGTGGATAAATTTCTGGTAACACTTATTCAACTTTATGAGGCTGCTTTTCAACAGGTATCTTTTTAGGAGCCTGAACTTTGATATCCCTCCAAACTCTTCTATTGCGGTTCCATCTTTGAGTTCGGGTGAGTGGTACAGTCCTTGAGCTAGATCTGATTTCAAACACAGGTGGCGGGACCGTTAATCCTTCAGTCGGCTCTTCAATGATCATCACTTCTTTCCCCTTAGTAGCAGTGGGGATAACAGGTTTGACGGGTGTTGTGACGATAGTAGCTTTAGCCTTCTTGCAGGCATGGAAGTCTTGAAGACAGTTCAGGTTGAATTTTGCAGGCGATTCTTGCATTTCCGGAGCAGTGATCTTCATTACCATGAATGGGGCGTTTCTGAGGATCACCTCGAGATCTTCAAATCCACCTCCAAACTTGATGGTCAAAGCAACATTACGAGCGCTACGGTCCGTTGGCAGGTTACAGGAAAAGGTCAGCGTTGGGTAAGCCATTGCAGCAGGCTTTAAAATAGAAAGTTTTAGGGTTAGCTATATGGCTAAAACCTCGTAATTTTTAGTGCAAGCAATGAAAGTGGAGGTTGATCTGTAGACCGGGCGGGTCTTAATTTATGGGAATTTTAAATCTTATTTAAAGTTTAATTAATGTAACAAAATCTCAAAGTGCACGGAACACAAAATGATTTGGTTTAATTTGCGAAATAGAAAATTAAATTTGGAAGGGAGATGTGAAAAATTGTAGGACCTAGTGCGGGACCCAATTAGTGGCAGAAAAAGCCGAGGTGGAACTAGTCCACCGACACACCTATGAGGGATCCGACCCCATATAAAAATTTAAAGACTCCTTAATGATCTTCTGAACTCCTCTGTTTAAAGATGGTTGAGCAGCTAGTCATGAAGTCCAACGAGTTGACCATACCTTCCCAAGATAGAAATGGGTAAAGTATGTCAACGGAAGAAGGGTAATTTGGTCCAAGAGGGGCATGGACACATTACCGATGTGTGGAGATAAGATTTCTCGATTTTTATGAAGAGAAAAGCTTGTCCCCAACGGAGTATCCAGAAGCTATCGGCACTATTTTGGTTGGAGGGGAGTTGCCTGTAAGAAGCTGTCGGCAGCCAGAATTGAAATCCCGTCACCCGCTTCGGAAAGACGTTGAAGTTTAGAAAAGTATGAAGTCAAACTGACCCCATATTTTTCATAGTTTAAATGAAGGAGCACTATATCTCAAACCCTATATCTATCCCGAAGGATGCACACAAGACTTGAGGATGAGGCTCTATCAAAGAAACTATGAAGTATGACATTTGTCTGGTCTGCGAAACCTTTGTATTTACCGTCAAGTTCCCTTATTTAATATGAAGAATTAAATAGAGTTCATATTAAATTGGGTTCGGACATGCCTCCTATAACGGTACCCCTATAGTTAATTACATCTTAAATGACCAAAGTCACCTAAGAAGACTCTCGATAAAAATTCCTAGTTAATTATATCTTAAATGACCAAAGTCACCTAAGAAGACTCTCGATAAAAATCAAGAAATATTATCTCCAAGGAGTTTCAAAGGGTGGGACTTTTCAATGAGATCGGACAAAGAGGTGTGAAAGGAGATTGGTTAAAATTTTGGAACATTTTATTGTATAATCCAAAGGAGGAAGAACTAGCGAATGTCATGGATCCAGAGGCGAACCTCAGTGACTTTCATTTTATTGTAGAATCCAAAGGAAGAAGAACTAGGGGATGTCATGGATCCAGAGGAGAACTCCGGTGACTTCTCGAGTATCCTAATGTTTGGCTTCAGTTTTGAGGAGAAATATTTAGGTGTTTCATCCTGCCAATTTTTTTAGTTAGGGCTTACATTCGTGTGAAACAATCACACAAATATCCTGGAGGATATCAGGATTTATGTCATGACAAACGACAACCTCGGAATCCTAAGATGAGTTAGGGATTTTATTGTATAGCAGGGCTATGCAAAGGCCTAAAGATGATCTGAGGATTTACATTGCATAAGCAAGCAACCTCGAAGTCCTATAGCTTTGTTGTTTAAGTCTAAGGAAGGAAAATTGGATTAGTTGGGGAAGACGGTTTTTGCTGTTGAAGATGGCCGTACTGCCCACCGTGCTAGCTCCAAGCTCCTTGTCGCGAAGAGTTTGAGTTTTCTAGTGTGTCAAGTTATGATATGAAATCAAATGGCCTTATGGTTAAGTTCTTTAAATTTTATGGGGGCATATTAAAGTTGATTAGAGCGACACCGGTTAGGATCCTATGGTTCCCTCGTTCCGGCACCACTATTTTCTATTAGATTCACTTAGTCTAAATGAACTTACTAAACTCAGCTTAATGAGTTCCATAATTTTATTTGGACCGTGGGAAGTCTCGTTAGCAACCGTAGGTTACCTCCTCTGAGATATTCCCGATCATCCGATAGAGATGTCTTAATTTAGTTGAAGTTGTAGTTTTGTGTGATGTTTGTGATTAAATTTTGAGTTGTTCATGTTAAGGCAGTTTATGGAGAGCAAAAAAAGTAAGGTTCTGGTGGTTTTCCTAACCCTATGTCAAATTTTTTGTGGGTCCTTTTAATTAAGAATGATTTTGTCAAGCAAAACACATTAAGTTTAGTAGATCTTCAAGACATCCAACAGATCTAGGGAAAGAAATAGGTCCGTGCTACTCTCTCGCTGTCTGGTGGAAAGTCCTGTGTTCTTTTTAAACTTATTATGTTGCTTAATAAGTCATCCTGTAAATACCCTTATTACTCAGTGAACATTGATTTCTTAATTATCCCTAAGAATAGGGTAATTATCACTTGTGATTCAATTTAAGAATTATGTGGGTGAACACCGTTAAAGAGGCATTTTAGTGTTGTTGAAACACTTAGCCAAATTTTAACCATAATTGGGCTTAGTGGTGTTTCAAGGATGTTTGGTTATGCTATGTTTATTACTATAATCCTTATTTAATTAATTTTGATTTGGCCTAAGTCACCACTAAGCCCTTAAGACCTATTTCTCTAATCCTCATTTAGTCAATTTAGATTTGGCCTAAGTCACCACTAAGCCCTTAAGACCTAAATGAGGTGTCTTAATTTTTGAAAAGGGTTAAACTTTAGGTGGTCTTGATTCATAATTTGGATTTTATTTGAAAATCAAAATAGGGGGTTAAGCTTTAAGTGGTCTTGATTTCATGATTTGGATTTTATTTGAAAATCAAGATAGGGGTATTAAATTGATTAATTATTGACTTAAAAATTCATACCCATAAGTCCAGGATCATTTAATTTTAATAAACTTCAAAATTTTTAATTATTTAGATATTTATTAACTTATCTTTTTAATGAGGAAAGTGAGATTGGTTTCTATCAATTAACCCCTTGTGTTTCAAGCATCAAATAAATTGATTAAGATCAAAGGTTACCCATTTCCCACCTTGACATAAGCCTAAATGTTAATTAAGGCTAAATTTCTAAAATTACACATTTGCCCCTATGACTCTAACACTTCGTAATTTGTCAAATTCAATTCAAATGACTGAAATTTTTATTCTAGCTCATTCATGGGTCAATTAAGACATCAGAGAGAAAATGTGATTTTTCAAAATTTAATTTATTTTATATAATTATTTTCATGCAAAAATTGGATTTTTCAAAGAAAATTCCTAACTTGACCAAGGTAAATTCTAATCTTTTGAAATTTTTACTGGAGCTAGTCCTAGACTAGAGAAGCCTTTGAACCAAATTCCATGATTATGTGAATTCTCTGTGATTTATCAGAATTATTTTAGTTTCTGAGTTATTTAATAAAAATAAAATATTTTAAATGATGGAAATTAAGTTTTGTATTTTTGAAAAATGTCTCTGAGGTTAGAGAAACCAGAGGAGCAAATTTCATATTTTTTTTATTTCTCTTTGATTTATTAGAATTATTTTAGTGAAAAACTCATTTTTAGCCTTTAAAAATTATTTTAAAGCTTTGAAATTCAATATCTTTATTTAGAAAATCAGGAAAAATATTTTAACTGTGATTAGGAAGCAATTTAGAACATTTCCATGAATTTTATTATTTTTGTCAAAAGTGATATTTATCTTTAAAAATTAACTTAAGTTATCAATTAAACTTAAAATATTTTGAACATTTTATAATGAGTTCTCTCGATCATAAACCACAGTGGAGATCAAAAAACAAGTTATTTAAATGTTTATATTTTCCAAAATTTATTATTTTAGTGATTTAGTGTTTGTGAAATTTAAGTGCATTTTAAATGATTTGACCCATGGAATTATTTCAAAAAGCTCCTCTAGTCATAGTGGACCTTACAAAATTTTCTTAGAGTTTTCTAATCAATGTGCTAATTTCCATGATTATTTTAAGGAAATAATGTGCAAGATCTTGAAAAATATGGATCTCTATATGGGAACCTCCTCTGACTTTGGAAAAATCAGAAGATGTTTCTCTTGACAGAGGCTACAACATGCCAAAATTTCAAGCCAAGGTGATGTATAAATATGCATGGAGAATTAAATGATCCCAAACAATGTTTAATTAATTAATATTTTATGCACCAAATGGACTTGAAGTTTATTCCACATTATTCTCCTCTCTTCATTGAGCAAGAGGGTATTTTTATTTTATTTTTATGTTTTTTCTACACAAAGTTATGGATTTTTGAAGTTTAGGGAGTTTAAATAAATAAAAAAAACCCTATTTTTCTACCTATCCACGCAGCGCCATGTAGATCCTAGGCAGCTCAGAAACTCCACATGGAACGCTCCTATTTGACGCCGTCATCCATGCCAGCAGCCACACGTCCTGCGTTTATGTAAATAAACGTTGTTTGGCTTCATCTTGGCCATCCATTTGATACACGCGCGATGGGATAGCGCGTGGTCATTGTCCCCAATGGTTTAGGCCGAGAGCCGTCCACCTTCAAGGCTTATGATATCTCTCATTTCTCAACAAAATTAAGTGAAAGTTTTTCTTAAAATGCTCATCTTAGTGAGACGAACACATCCATACGGTTAATGTGTCATGAAATAAATCCCAAGTAAATGGTGAATCAAAACAGGCTCGAAAGGAGGATAAGTTTTATACCTTTGCTATGAGAAGGGAGGCTTCAATCAGAGGTGCTCGGCACATTCGTTGGGGTCCAAGGAGGCTAGGGATTAAGCCTCTTGCTATGGTGTAAGGCCTAGGTATGAATTCAACCAAGCTTGATTTCAGGTGTTGGTCTAGAGTTATGGTGGAGGCTATTTCAAAGGGTAATTTGATGAGGCTTTATCTTCTCTTGCTGTTGTGAAGGTGTGGACACAAGAATTTGAAGTTTGGTGGAGTTTTGAGAGATGTCCTGTTTTTGCCCTAATTTTTAAGCTCAAAATTAGGGCTATACAGGGGGAATCAAGGCAATAGAGTGATTGGAATGGGCTGTGGAGATCTCAAGGAAGCTCTGTCCGTGATTTGGGAAGCTCTCTCTGAGAAAATTTAACACACCTACCATGGCCATGGAGGTGAGTTTTTATAAAAATGTCCATGGGGTTGCTCTCAGGGCACAAGTTTGGGTGCATTGTGGTGCTTAGGTGGAGCTCTTCAATTTGATTTGGATGAGCTGGCCTCTAGGTTTGATTTGGGTGAGGTACTATGGGGGTGGCTCTCAGTTTTGAGCTTTTCCGGCCACTATGCTGGTGGACCGGCCACGGGGAGGTGGCTAGGAGCTCAGGGAACCCAAGGGAATATGTCACAGCAATTTAGTGCAATGATACCTAATTTTGGTAAGGATATCTTAAGCACATGCATTTTTGGAAATAATATCCTTTGATTTTGGTGACCTTTGGTCCATTGCTTGATGTAGGTGGTTTCATGGTGTTTGGACTGGTCACTAAGTCCAGCTAATTGCTATGATGGAGTTAATTTGGTGACTTTAGGGTGGTTAGGTCAGATTTAGTGCATGGGCCCAAGTGGGTGCAAATGACCAAGGCTTGGGTTTGGTTTAGGCTAGCCATCTCAATTGGCCCAATAAATTATTTCATTTGGTGTAGATGATCATAAGGAATAACTTTGATGAAGGATGGAAGTGGTTTTGAGCTCAATTGAAGGGTCAAGTTGCGGGAATTTTGAATTTTAGTCAATTTGGACATGTTGGGCTAGGCTTGGGTCTAGCTTGGATTAGCCTTGGGTTAAGTCCAAATTAATTATTGTAAATGGACAATGGTGACCCTATGAAAAGTTTTCAACATGAATTTGATGCCAGTTTGGGGGTTAAATTAATCAATTGGGTGAAATTTGGGGACTTGGCCAATTTGGGGCTAAATTTGGGAATTTTGGTTTTAGGCCAAAATCATATGGATATGAGGCTTCAACGAGGCCAATTGATGGTTGATTTTTATGTGTAGGAATGTTATAAAGATTTTGCAACAATAATTGGACCAATTGACTAGGCTATGGGTTCAATATGGTGAGATTAGGTCATATGATCAAAATTGGGCTCAAATCATGGACCAATTGAGCTTGGATTTGGTTTATTTTTGTCATATCAAAAGTGAATTTGAGTTTAGGATTGGAACTAGGGTCAATTGAGATCAAATTGATGAACATTTAAGTTAGATTTGGGGAATTTGGGCCCTAAAAGGCAAATTTGGGTATATTTGTTAAAGATGGTCAAATTGTTCAAATTAGGTCATGTAGTAGTTGAGAGAATTTAAATTGGAAATATTTGGGATTTATTTAGATTTTCTTGGATTTTTGGTATATTTGGGATTTCAGCCCAAGAGGGGTATTTTTGGTAATTTGTGGGTTTTTAAGAGCAAAAGCCAAGATGGATATTTTGGTAGAGTTGAGGTATCAACCATCATCGACAAGCCATGGACCAATGGAAACCCCATTTTGGGTCCCTTGCATAGTGCTTTTAGCCAAACCAAAGCCCTATGGCTGGTAGGTTTAGGGGACCATCTACATGAGTATCCCAAAATGATCAAGTGACCTAGGCTAGAAATTTAAGTTCAGAGTTGTGAGTGATTGTGGGTGCAGATAAGTGTAGTGAGTGCCTCAGCTCCAGACCAACACCCAGGGTCAACCTTAAGGTTCAGCAGTCCTAAGGGTGACTCATCTTGAGTTTCCACCATAGTGACCCCACCTATTAAGTATTTAGTGGTTGAGACTAACATTTGAAACTTCAAGTTGAGTAGATAAGAGTTTGAAATTTCTAGTGGTGAGGGTGCCTTTTCTAGTTTTATAAGAATAGTCAATAGGAGAGTCCTATGGCTAGACCTTAGGCTACTAAAGAGGAAAAAACTAAAAGTGAGGTCAATAATGTATAATTTCTGGTTGATTGACTTCTGGAGAGGCTAATTGTGGGGGTTCAGATTATCCTTAAATTGTGGTCATAGCAGTCATGGCTATGGCCATCTCTTCTATCCTTTTCTCCAGTTGGCAAACTTGCTCATCCCTTAGGAGCATAGCCCTACGTAGCTCATCTATGGTGTTCTCTTTGATGAGAGGTTGATCCTCAGGCACAGATGTAGTGGCTTTGGTCTTGATAACATGGATATTCATGACATATTATTCAAGGTAATCATTATAGTCAAAATCTTCATCATTGTCCCTAGTGACTCCATGTTCCCGATCCAACTTATAAACTCGACCCTAACCTTTTCAACTTTTCCTTCAATTATTGATTCTTGAATTGCCTTAAGATCTGGAGGACCCTACTGGAACTCCTCCTCTTGTTCCTCCATCTCATTGGCAATTGCTGCGACAATGTCAGATACTTCAGACCCTGGCTTCATTCCATGCTCTTGCCCTGTGGGCTTACTGACCAGAGGAAAATATGTTGAGATTTTCAAACCTATTTTTTACTATTTTTAATAATATTTCACTTTAAGGAAAGCTATTTTTTTTGTTGCAGGAATGATGAATTAGGGCCATTGGAGCAAAAAGATGCAAAAAGGAGCAAATTTTGAGCGAAAAGGACCAAAATGTGGAGATTTAAACTAGGCCGCCGACAGCACCCTCGACCCTGCTGACGGCGAGTTTTTCCAGAGGCTATAGGAAAAAAATTCTTAGAAGTCCGCCAACGGCGCCCTCGACCCCGCCGAAGATGAGCTAGATGGTTATGCCTACTCAAGCTTTGGATAATGCCAAATTTTAAAGTGATGCTAGGCACTCTGGGGGAAAGCTCATCCACAACTTTAAAAGACTATTTTGGCTGAAAATTGGAGAGCCTGGAGAAGGAGGGAAAGAATTTAGGGATTAAAGGAAGTGCTAGAGAGAGTTCCTAGAGATTATAAAGGTTCCAATATTGTGAGTAATTCTTCGAGAAATTGTAAGAGTGGAGGAAAAGTGAGAGATTTCTTCCTTCTTGCTACTTTGAAGAGGAATTCTGTGTGTTGTAAAGAAAGGAAGAGATTCAGAGGAACTTTGGGAGCTCGAAGTGAGAGTCGGTATCCTCCCAACCTAGCTGCAGATTTGATAAATGGAACGTGGGAGCTCCGAAGTGAGAGCCGGTATCCTCCCAGCCTAGCCATGGATTCAGTAAACATGCGTAGGATTAGTCAATGTTCTTTATGCCTGGACCAAAGGGTAAAGAATAGGTATGCTCCTACTGTGGGAGCTCCAAAGTGAGAGCCGGTATCCTCCCAGCCTAGCCGCAAATTCAGTAAACAAGTGTAGGATTAGTCAATGTTCTTTATGCCTGGACCAAAGGGTAAAAAATAGGTATGCTCCTATTTGGGATTAGTCAATGTTCTTTATGCCTGGACCAAAGGGTAAAGGTAGGATTAGTCAATGTTCTTTATGCTTGGACCAAAGGGTAAAGAATATTTAGCCGCAGAATCAGTAACCAAGCATAGGATTAGTCAATGTTCTTTATGCCTGGACCAAATGATTAGTCAATGTTTTTTATGCCCGGACCAAAGGGTAAAGAATAGGTATGCTCCTATTTGGCGCAATATAATTTGAACTGATTCACTTTATCCATTCACTATAATTTCTTGACAAGGAGAATGATTCCAATGTTCTTTATGCCTGGACCCAAGGGTAAAGAATAGGTATGCTCCTATTTGACACAATATACATTTGAACTAATTCACTTATCCATTCACTATAATTTCTTGACAAGGAGAAGGATGATTTCTTATATATTGAATATCACAGTCCATTCACTATAATTTCTTGACAAGGAGAAGGATGTTTTCTTATATATTGAATATCACATTAAAAACCTCAATCCATTCAATATAATTTCTTGACAAGGAGAAGGATGCTTTCTTAGATATTGAATATCACAAATTAAACCTCCATTCACTATAATTTCTTGACAAGGAGAATGATGTTTTCTTATATATTGAATATCACATTTGAACTTCACTATAATTTCTTGACAAGGAGAAAGATGCTTTCTTATATATTGAATATCACATTAAAAACCTCATTAGCTATAATTTCTTGACAAGGAGAATGATGTTTTTTCGTATTGAACTCACATTAGATCATTTCACTATAATTTCTTGACAAGGAGAAGGATGTTTTCTTATATATTGAATATCACAATTAGACCCTCCTTAGTATCATTAGTTATTTAATAGTTATTAAATTTAACTATTTTTTCAATTGCCTATTTGTGGCAGATAAGCAAATTGAACTTTGTTGTTGTGATTAAAGTATTGATTTTCTAAAATCTTAGTTCACAGTTCCAAACCACTCCCTGTGGGATTGATATCTAGGACTCCATTAGAGCCCTATATTACTTGAGCGATATGTATACTTGCGTTGACAATATCTAGGACTCTCCATTAGAGCCCTATATTACTTGAGCGATACGTATACTTGCATTGATAAGTGTGACTTTATCATTAGAGCCCTATATTACTTGAGTGATACGTATACTTGCGTTGATAAGTGTGACTTTACAACTATTGAATATTTATTACGTTCATATTTATCTTGTATTTTTAAGCATATATAAAGTTGTGGTCACTTACTGAACCGTATCGGTACAACAGCCTCGGGTACCCACGTCTTTTTCTTTGACGGTGATGTCTTGAGATGAATTGTCTCAGTAGAAACATCAGTATGTCAAAGAGAAGTATGCTCCCCAAGGTGCATACCGATTATAGTATTGTGTAATTTCTTCATCTTTTCCTTTGAGAATTTAGGATTATCTTTGAGGTGGGTGATTGATAGAATTCTTGGACCCAATTGTGACTTAACTGGTTGACAACCTGTGGGTCTAGTAATGGTAGAATCGGTAGTGACAATTGCGGTATCAACTCTGCTCCCAAATGTAACCAAATGGGAATGCGAACGGGCAGGTTTTCAGTTGACTTTGAGATCGGTTGGCAGATCTAATGTCCTTTAGAATTTTTTTCTTCATGTGAGGGGATACTGCATGTCCCACTTGTTTAAGAAGTTCACTAACTGAACAACCTTCCGTGGCAGCTAGCCTCTTAAAAATTAAACTGACTCGAGTGATAGGAGTGAACTTCTTTCTCACCTCATCATGCCCATGAAGTGATGGTAAAGTAGCAGCAATTTTCTGGATACTCTCATACCCATTGGTACCCATTAAAGGATGGAATATACTTCCTTACAGGAGTGGATAGGTCTTCGACAATGTTGGCTCATCTTGGTGAGGATCTTTCTCAACAGGTATCTCCTTAGGAGCCTGAGCTTTATTAACCCTCCGAACCTTTCTATTACGGTTTCTCCTTTGGGTTTGAGTTAGCGGTATAATCCTCAAACTTGATCAGATTTCAAATAATGACGGCGAGATGACCAATCCTTCAGTCGAGTCTTCAAAGATCATAACTTCTTTTCCCTTAGCAACAGCAGGAACAATAGGCTTGGTAGGTAACATGGTTGCAGTAGTCTTGACCTTCTTGTAAGAAGGAGAATCCTTAGGGCATTTCAAGTTAAACTCAGTGGATGGATCTTGAACCTCTGGAGCGATGACTTTCATTATGACGAATGGTACATTCCTGAGAAAGACCTCGAGATATTCAAATCCTGCTCCAAACTTGATGGTGGGAGGGACATTCCCGACATCGCGGCTCATCGGCAGGTCGCAAGAAAAAGTGAGCATTGGGTACGACATTGCATTAGCTTCAAAAAGAGAAAGCTCTGAGGTTAGCTATTTGGCCAAAACCTCGTGATCTTAGTGCAAGCACTACAAATTAACAGAGGTCAATCGGTAGACCGGATATGTCCTTATTTAGTTTTTGGAGATTTTAAAAATTTTTAGTAAAAGTAGCATAAAAGTAGAAACATTTAATTACAAGAAAATTTTAAAGTGCACGTAGCACGACGCAATCCAATTTAACTTGCAAAATAACAAATCAATATCGAAAAGGAGATGTGACGTGTTTAGGAACCAGTGCTGGATTAACTTAACAATGCATAATGCCCAGGTGGAACTAGTCCACCAACACACCTATTGGGGGTCCGAGCCCCC
>JXCR01126576.1:15004-26222 GCA_002079205.1 Phalaenopsis hybrid cultivar | reverse complement strand
CGCCTCACACGAAGATTAAAAAATTCATTAATGGCCTTCTGAACCTCTCTATTCAAAGGTGGTTGAACAAACGGTCTTGAAGTCCAAAGAGTTGACCGTACTTTCCCAAGACAACAATGGGTAAGGTATGTCAATGGAAGAAGCATGAACACATTACCAATATGTGAAGATAGCATTTCTTGATTTAAATGGAACGAGAAGCTCATCCTCAGCAGAGTCGCCAGAAGCTGTTGGCACTAAAAAGTTGAGTAATTGCTCATTAGAAGCTGTCGGTCACCAGAATCAAAATCTCGTCGCCCACTTCGGAAGGACATTTTAAGTTACATATTTATATAAGTTTAAAAAAATATGAAATCAAACTGATCCCATATTTTTCATAGTTTAAATGAAAGAGTACTATACCTCAAACCTTGTATCTGCCCAGAAAGACAAACACAAGACTTGAGGGTGAGGCTCGATCAAATAAACTGAGAAATATATCACATTTGTTTGGTCTGCGAAAACCATTTTATTTGCTGACAAGTTTCTTTATTTAATACAAAGAATTAAGTAGGATGTATATTAAGCTGGGTTCGGAAAAGCTTCCTATAAGGCAAGCCCTTATAGTTAATTACATCTTAGATAACTGAGGTCATCTAAGAAAACTCTTGATAAAAATCAGAAAATATTATCTTCAAAGAAGTCAAAAGAATAGGATTTTTTGATGAAATTAGACAAAGAGTTGTGAAATGGTAATGGCTCGAATTTAGAACATTTTAATTTTGGAATCCAAAGGAGGAAGAGCTAAGGGATGTCATAGATCCGGAGGAGAACCTCGGTGACTTCCCAATTTATCCTATTGTTTGGCTTCATTTTAGAAGAGAAATTATTTGAATGTTTCATCCTATCAATTTTATTAGTTAGTGCTTACATTCATGTGAAACGATCAAACAAATAGCCTAGAAGATGTGAGGATTTAGGTCGTGACGAACGACAACCTTGGAATCTTAAGAAGAGTTAGGGCTTATATTAGACAGCAAAGCTATACAAAGGCCTAAAGATGAGGTGAGAATTTATGTTGCATAATCAAACAACCTTGAAGTCTTAGGGGAACTCACCTTGAGCTGCTAGATGTTAGGAGCAATATGTGAAACTTCAAGTTGAGCAAGGAGGAGTGTAAAATTTCTAATGGTGAGGGTTCCTTTTCTAGTTTTCTAAGAATAATCAACAGGAAAGTCCTATGGCTAAACCCTCGGCAACTAAAGAGGAAAAACTAAACCTCAACCAAAAGTGAGGTCAACATCCCTCTCGGGTATGCACTATAACTCAGAAAAATATACAACCATCTTCAGTAAAAGAGTTAAAGTTGATATCAAACATTGGATCATTAAACTTACTAGTTTCTAGAGTAGTCATGTTCCTCTGAAGTATGTAGGTGCTTACCTTTTGAAAGGTAGGACTAGACAGATTCAATTTGATGATATTATGGTAAAGATTTAGGATAAGCTTAACTATTGGGCTAACTCTTTCTTATCTAATGGGGTTAGGATTACATTATTGAGAAGTGTGCGAGCTACCCACCCCTCTTATTTATCCAAGATGGTTGTGATGAAAAGATCCTTTCAGACTTCTCTTGAGAGGACATTCAATAGATTCTTATGGGCTTGTCAAGGAAGCATGTTCATTGGGTTAGATGGTAGAAGGATTGTAAATCTACCAGAGCTGGAGACTTGGGATTCAAAAGCTTCTTGCAAATTAAACAAACCAATTACTATAAAATTTAGATCATGTTTAGAGCACATTCTTCACTTTGGGCTAAATATGTGAAAGGAAAATATTGCAAGGATCTTCATCCCTCACTAGTGTCAAGTAAAGTAGGAGGCTACGAACTTGGACTAATATGCTGAAAGTCAGGACAATGGCTGAAAAGCTTTTCATATGAGAATTGGGGGAAGGAAAGATTAATTCTTTGCTTAATAACTGGACACTTGATGGCAAGCTAGCTCTCAACTTTTCTCACTATGTTGATAAGTCTTTTTAGGTGGCTGATTGTTGGTCTGAGAATGGTTGGAACTTTCAGGCTCTGTAGAACATTTTAGACTCTACCCAACTCACCAAAATTATGAAGATCTGAGTTGACCCATCTAAAAAAGTCAATTTTTTTTTTTAGAAGAAGCATTCTCAAACCATGTCAGCTTTCATTTCCAATACTTGTTCTTCTCTACAGGAAGTCAGCAGGAGCTCCAAGGTATGGAGTAAAATTCTATCCCCTTCAATGTCTTTCTTCTGCTAAAGGTTCTTCTACAAACTGCTCCCAACAAATGACATACTGAAATTTAAAGGGTTGTGGGGCCTCTGATGTTTTGTGTTTTGCAGAAATGAGAAGGTATCCTTGATTCATCTTTTCTTCGATTATGCATTTATTCAAGTGGTCTAAAGGTGCATTTTGGTCAGCTTGAAGATCTCTACCTTACAACTACCTTGGGGTAATTTCTATCAGTGCTGGAAATATTGGTTGGATCATCATATATTCTTTGTGCCTTGTGTTATTTCTTGGTTTGTGTGGATGACTAGAAATAATACTAAGTTTGATGGAATTTGGCTTGATTCTACTGGGATTACTAAGAATTACTTAGTGTACCTCCATAACCTCTCCAAGTATAAGAACTTTCCTTATATTTTCTCTTAACCAGTTCATCATACACTTAAGGTTCTTAAATTTTCTCTAATCCATTGGAAGTCCCCTCCAGCTTGTTGGGTTAAACTGAATACTAATGGTAGTTTCTTGGTTGCTCATGCTGGCATTTGGGCGGTATTTAGAGATTGCAATGGTAAATTCTTGCTCTTCTTCCACTCTCCTGCCTGGGCTCTGGATCCTTTGGAGGCTGAAACTCAGGTTGTTTATTGGACGATCCTTATTGTAAGGAGATGTGGCTTTGGGCATCTTCATGTTGAGTATGATCTTTGAATTTGATCCATATTCTAACTGGTCTGATAGAGTGCCTTTTGCATTTAGTGCACTGGGCCAATCTTATTTATAGCATGGTTATAGCATGGGAGTGGATATCAGCATTATATATTCTCATATTCCCATGGAACGCAACAGACCAATTTTTTGGTTTGCATGGACTGGGCTTTATTCTGAGTAGATTCATATTAGTAAACATGTTACTCTAACTCTTGATCTTCTTTTGAAGGGTGACATTTTGGTCCTCCCTTTCATTAGCTTTTTATCTTGTTAGCAGATTGTTTTGGTGAGGGTTTACCCTTACTACTTTTTTGGCTTTTTAATGAATTTAGAGCTGAGTTAGCTCCTTTATAATATATATATATATATATATATATATATTCTTCATGGTGGCGGCTGTTTCCCTAGCTCTGCTAGGGTTTTTGCTTCAATGGTGACTTCTTGCTTCTTCTTGCTTTATTTGACTGTTTGTTTGGCTTCTCCAACCTTTTGTTTGCTTCTTTTTGGTGTTGCACTGGTTTGGAGGAAGTTTATTTGCTACCTTCCCTTTCTTGAGCCACTGAGTTACTGTTCTATTGCTGGAAGATTTTCACTGCTTTTTCTTTGTGTGAGCTTTTTCTACTATCAATGGCCCCCCTAACCCCATTGACTTAGAGACTAACATCCAATGGTCCAAAGCCACATTTGCTGATGTGGTGGTGAAGGGTTTTGAAACTTTGCAAAATATTAAGAACCTTGTGTTTCCTCAAGCTTATCACGATGCTTCTTTTTGAAAAGGGGACTGTCCCTTTGTGAAATCTCTATGTAGAAAAGGAGGCAAGGTGGCTGCTATTTTCTTTGATAATGAAATTTGTTCTTTGGCGGAGGCTCAAAAATTTACCCTAGTGGGAAAATTTCAATTCACCCACCCAAAAATGGATGAAATGAGAAAATTTTTTGATGACTTCAAACTGGTTGGTGCTTGGAAGGTTGGGTTGATGGATGGAAGACATATTATGATTCAATTAGCTAAAGAAGAGGATTATGCAAGGCTTTTTGCAAAACAAGTTCTATTTTTGGTTGGTATTTTTATGAAATTGTTAAAATGGACCATTGATTTTGATCCCTCAAAGGAACCCCCAATAGTTCCCATTTGGTTCAAACTTCCTAGGCTGAAGCTAAATTTCTTCAATCACCAAGTGTTGTTTACTATTAGCACTGCCCTTGGAAGACCAATGAAGCTTGATGCTCCCACTTTTAACCTCTCAAGATGTTCTGTGGCTAGAATCTTGGTGGAAAGAGACATCACCCAATCTGAAGTGGATGAAATATGGCTAGGCACTGCTAACAATTGATATTGGCAGAAAATTGTTATGGAGAAAAGGCCTTATTACTGTCACAATTGTAAGAAGTTTGGGCACACTGATAACAAATGCTTCAGACTGCATCCCAAGAAAAATAACTTTGTCTATGGAGACACTCCTACTCCTACATATCAAAATACTTTACTACCTATGAATCCTGCCTCCCCCACTAAGACCTTGGCCCAAAATCTTGCCAATGATCCCCAACTTCCTTTAAAATCTCTAACCCTTGGAAATGTTGATTGCCCCATGGTGGAGGTTCAATCTAAGGCTCCTTTTGAAAGAACTTTTGAAAATTTGCCTACTCCCCTTGTCCCTCCCCAATCTATGACTTTAACCCCTCAAGGTTACCTCAATTTCTTACCACTAAATACCAAAATTGTTGAAGCTTCGATTTTAACTCCTGTTGTGGAAGTTCCTACTGAAGGTACT
Organism: Phalaenopsis hybrid cultivar; assembly: GCA_002079205.1. Classification (NCBI taxonomy): domain Eukaryota; kingdom Viridiplantae; phylum Streptophyta; class Magnoliopsida; order Asparagales; family Orchidaceae; genus Phalaenopsis; species Phalaenopsis hybrid cultivar. The sequence goes on along the minus strand of JXCR01126576.1, from coordinate 21,500 downwards.
TCTAAACCTTCCACTAACCTGACCCCTTTGATCTCCCCTACCCACATTGATGTTCCCACATCTCCATGTGTGGCACCTAGAGGTGTGGTATTTGAAGTGGGATCATCTGATATGCCCAATGTTTTAAAATTTACTTCTTCTAACAAGGGCCACATTGATCTTCCTAAGCTGAAGTCACCTACTATCAGTGTGTTTGAGGATAATGTGGTCCAACAGTTGAACTTAGACCTTGAGGAAGAATGGCATATTCACCAGTCCAAAAAGAAAAAAGAACAGTTTCAAGAACCAAAGCATAATGTTGCTACCCCTGGGGAACCTATGTCCAAGAGTTTGGAATCTCTTCCTAGAACAAGGAGGAGAGGAAAAATTATCAATGATGAACCTCCTTTGTTGGAATGTTAGGGGATTGGCACATTCTAGGTCCCTTAGTAGATTGTTTCACTTAAATAAGATGCACAAACTCTGGTGCATTATTCTTCTTGAACCCATGGTCCCTAAGCACCAAGCTAGAATCATTAAAAATTTTCTTGGCTTCAATTTTCCCCTAATTGTAATAACAAGATTTGGCTTCTCTGCAGGAAAGAAGTCACTTGGAAAATTCTCATAGACCATCCTCAATTTCTGCATATATCCATATCTTTGGCAGGTCAGTTTGCTCATGCTACTTTTGTTTATGCGACAAGCTCTCCAACTGGGAGGGTGGAGCTTTGGAAGGAAATATGTAATATGCACCTAAATATCTCCTGAAAGTGGCTGGTTTTTGGGGACTTTAACTGTATAACTTCTCCTGATGAAAAAGCAGGAGGTAGACCTCCTGATATAAATAAAATGAACTTCTTCTTGGATAATATGCATCTGGCCAGACTATATGATTTGGGTTTCTCTAGCCATAGGTTCACCTGGAGAAAGGGTAATGTTTGGGAAAGACTTGACAGAGCTCTTCCTAATCATATGTGGCTAAATGACTTTCTGCATACTTCTGTCTCCCATTTGCCCATGATGGGTTCAAATCACAGACCCCTTCTAATCTCAATTCACAGCTCCATCAACTCCACCAAACCTAATTTTAGATATTTAAATGTCTGGTCATCTCATCCTGATTTCATGAATCAAGTTACATTTGTTTGGTCCACTTATCATAATGATAATCCTTGGGTGAAATTATGGATTCTCCAAAAGAGACTTGGTGCTAAACTCAAATCTTGGAATTGGCAAATTTTTGGAAACCTGAATACTAAGGTAGTGGAAGCTGAGGCCACTGTTAATGAATTGGAATCCAAGCTCAGTCAAAATTCTGATTTGGAAGCTAATCTTTCTATTGCAAATGAAGGTTTACTTAATGCTATATATTTGCAGGAGCAACTCCTGCATCATAAAGCTGCACAAACACATTTTTGTGTGGGGGATAGAAACTCCAGGTACTATCATGCAATCATTAATTGCAAGAGGAAATGTAATGAAATTCATAAGATCAAAAACTTCAAGGGAGACTGGCTAAATACCCCCCAAGATATTTTTGAAAATGCTGTAGAGCACTTCCAAAAGCTCTTCACAAAGAGTGATGTGGCCAGGACTTCAGTTCAAGGTAATCTTTTTTACCACTGCAGACTTTACACATCTAACCTCCAATTTGCTAATATTCCTTCTGAAGAGGAGATCAAGGCAGCCTTGAATTCTATTGATAGTAACAAAGCTGCTGGACCAGATGGTTTTTCAGCATATTTTTACAAAACAGCTGGAATGTTATTAAAAGAGAGATTATTGATGTTCTGCAAACTTTTTTCACTGGTCAAGATCCCACTAAATACTTCACTTCTTCTACCCTTGCCCTCATACCCAAAGAGACAGTTTGCAACAGATGGGACCAGTTCAGACTAATAAGTCTCACCAGTGTCATAACTAAGATTATTAGCAAGGTGCTGGTGGCTAGAATTCAAGCCCACCTACATAGGATAATCAACAACAACCAAGTTGCCTTTATCAATGGAAGAAGCATTATGGACAACGTTCTTTTAGCTTAGAAATTATATCAAGATCTGGATAAAAGCTGTAGGGGGCAATCTGATCTGCAAATTGGACATTAGCAAAGGTTATGATACCACTCATTGGGACTTCATTGAAGAGGTTCTATATGCTAGAGGCTTTAACATGGATTTCATAATTTTAATTAGAAGGTGGCTAAACAACAATGATCACTCATTAATCATCAATGGAAAGACACATGGCTTCTATAAAGCCACAAGAGGAATCAAGCAAGGTGATCCTCTCTCACCTACTATTTTCATTTTAGTTTTTTATTATCTTTCTCTTATTCTCAACCAAATTTCAATTGCATCCCCTCACAATCTTTTCAAGCATAGATCAAACATTGCCATCAGTCACTTATCATATGCAGATGATATCATTCTTTTCTCAAAGGCTACTAAACCCGCAGCTAGATAAATCCAAAAACTTCTCAATGAATTTCTGTTGTGTTTTGGATTGCAACTGAATAAGCATAAATGCAGTATTTATTTCAGCAAAGGTGTTAAACAATATTTCAGACAATGGGTTTCTACCTATACTAGTTTTCAAACTCCTAACTCACATCTGAAGTATTTGGGGGTTCACTTGCTGAAGGGTAGGACCATACAAACCCAATTTAATGAGGTGGTCACAAAGATCCAATCCAAGCTTACAAACTGGAGTAATTTTTTTCTATCCAATGGAGGAAGGATTACCTATCTAAAACATGTCCTGACAGCTTTCCCCTCTTACATCTTACAAATGGCAACTATGAAAAAGAGTACACAACATTTACTTGAGAAAACTTTCAACAGATTTCTTTGGTCTGGTCAAAGAAACCAAAAACAATGGACTAATTGGAATACTATTTGCAAACCCACTCATAATGGGGGACTAGGGTTCAAAAGTTTCAAGCATCTATAACATAGCAACTTATGTAACCTGTGGATTCATTTCAGAGCTCAAGAGTCCCTTTGGGCTATTTTTCTCAAAGGCAAGTATTGTAGGGGATCTCACCCCTCTCTTGCATCATCTAAATTGGGAGACTCCAAAATCTGCTCTCAAATGCTCAAAATTAAAGATAAAGATGAGGATTATTTTATATGGGATCTAGGAGAGGGGAATCTACACTTTTGTCTGGACAACTGGATGGGGGATGGGAAGCTCTCAGATAGGACTACTGTTTCCTTTTCAACATCTACCAAAGTCTCTGATTGCTAGAATGAGGGTCATTGGAATCTTATTGCTTTAAACAACATTTTGGATAATTCAACAATTCAAAAGATAAACAGTATTCATGTGGACCCTTCTAAGAAAGATAAACTTATTTCCAAACAAGGTGTTTCCCAATCCATTACTGCTTATCTGTATTCACAACAATCACAATATATATATTACTTCAGCATGTAGGGAGTCATAAGCAACTCCTTCATGAAGGGGGACTGGAGACTTCTTTTTGGTTCAATACAAGAACTAAAGAACTCCCCCAAAAAAAGAGACTAGGGGCCACCCTCCCAAAACAAGGGAAATTACAATGACTCAACAAAGAAAGAAAATGAATGTAAATTGCATTTGCACAAAATGTAGTCATGTGTCCATATAAGCAATTCTGAAGTGAGGAACATCTAGAGTGTCTCCTTGCAGCAAATAATGCAGGGCTGGTGGAGGGTTAGCAGCAACCTCGGTCATATTAGAATGTGGTCCAATATGGTCCAACCAATTTACAGGTTGATTTCCTTCCCTATAGATGAAAGTGAACTGAATTTGTACCTTGCTACTAAGATCTCTGATTTTATTAAGCCAGTATGAGTGATGTCAGGGAGCTCCCTCCTCATGATTGAAGAGGTAAATAATTATAGCAGAATCCACTTCTAACCAAAGCTTATTCCACTTAGCCTTAATGGCAAGGATGATTTCCCAATACACAACAATAAGTTCAGTCTCAGTTGCATCAGTGGCCATAATTGTGGTGTAGAAATATAACAGACACTTACCCAAATGATTTCTATAAATGCCACCCACTCCAGCTCCATTTTTGGTAAAGCTTCCATCTGTATTAATCTTCACAATGGGATAGTTTGGGGTTTTCCAGTAGACTCTGATAACTTGAGGATGTTCAGAATTGATTATTGGACAGGAGTTGGAGATGTTAGGAAATCTTTTCCAGTTAATCAAGATAGACAGTTTCTAGTAGTTTTCCCAACATTTGGATTGGCATCTTCAAACTTAACTTTGTTTCTTTCCATCCAGATAAACCAGGCAATGATGAAGGGAATGGTAGCATATTTTCTCTGTTGCCAGCTCAACCAGCACTTGACAAGCCTGTCCCAAGTGAAATCATTCTCGTCAATGGTCAACTGATTCAAGATTTATTTCCAAACCAGTTGGGCAAAGTTACATTCAAAAAATAAGTGATTCAAAGTTTCCTCCTCATTCTTACATAACCAGCATTTAGATGGACCCCTCAATCCCTTAAGTTTAAGTATGTCATCAGTAGGGATCATTTTATGAAATATTCTCCAGCAGAGAAAGGACATAGAATGGGATAGAAATTTGTTCCAAATCTAATCTCCCCAGAGTGTTTGCTCCCAACTGAAACTTTTGGATTATGTGGCTTTGGCAAGGCTTTGATGGGAGGTAATCTACCACAGAACTTTATCAGCTGTGCTTCTGTTGAACTTTATGTTGGCCACTTTAGTAATAGAGTGAGCTTGCAGCAGAATGGAAAGCTTAGCTAGTGACCACTCATTTACATCCCAGCAATCAACCACTTTCAAATCACTATTGTAGATATTATTAATGGGGGATAACCTGTCTTTGGGACACCAATTGTCAAGCAAAAACCTGATATCACCATTACCCAGTTCCCACCTGTAAGTGGTTTTAGCAATATGTCTGAAATTCAGCATTTTCACCCAGATTTTAGAATCTCCAATTTTCCTTAGCACCAGGGTGGGGTATTGATCTTTGCAATACTTATCCCACATAAATTTTGCCCATAGGGATTCTTGAGCTCTGAACTTTATCCAAAGTTTACAAAAATTGATTTGAAGAAGTTTATTAAGGTTCTTAAAGCCAATGCCCCCAGCAAATTGAGGTTTAGCAACTTTTTTCCAGAAAGCCCAATGCATTTGTTGCCTTTGTCTAGACCACAGGAATTTATTGAAAATTCTTTCCAGCTGGGTTTGAGTGCTTTTCTTAATATTAGTCATTTGCATTAGATAAGATGGAAAGGTAGTGATGATGCTTTTTAACAAAGTAATTCTCCCCCCATTTGATAAGAAGGTATGTGTCCATCCATTAAGAAGATCTGAGATTTTGTTCAAGAGCTCATCAAATTGAATTTGTTTAGTTCTGCCAATGATAAGGGGCACCCCTAGATACTTAATTGGGAGTTGAGAAGTTGTAAAACCAGTGTAATTGGCTGCCCAATGTTTGTGAGTAGAGGAGGCATGCTTATAGAAGACCATCTGACACTTTGTTGGACTGAAGAACATTCCTGAGTTAGCTTGGAATTTTTGTAGTATCTGGTATACTTTTTTGATGGCATTCTTACTGGCTCTAGAGAAAAACATTATATCATCAACATACAATAAATGGTTAATGACAATATTATATCTATGGTGGTATCTGATATGACTGTGATTCAGAAGAGCTTCATCCAGCATTCTAGATAAGTAATCTATAGCTAGAATGAAAATGGTGGGTGATAAAGGATCCCATTATTTTAACCCTCTGGCAGTAGTGAAAGGGTCCCTCCCTTGCCCATTTATCAAAATAAAGTGTTCATTGTTGTGTAGCCATCTTCTAATCAGTTGACAGAAATCAATATTAAAACCTCTGGCAATGAGGACTTCCATTATGAAATTCTAGCTTATGGTGTCATAAGCTTTCCTTAAGTCCAGATTATATATTATATTGCCCCCTCTACAAGATTTGTTCAAGTCCTGTAATAATTCTTGAGCCAGGAGAGTGTTATCAATGATGGACCTACCTTTCACAAAAGCTGTTTGATTGGGTTTAATTATGGAATCCATGTGAGGTTGTAGCCTATTCACAATAATTTTGCTGATAGTTTTACTGATGACAGTAGTCAAGCAAATAGGCCTGAAATGATTCCAATTTTGTAGTAATTCCGATTTAGGAATTAGCACAGTGGTGGAGGCACAAAAATAATTAGGAAGGTTGTTGCCTAGGAAGAAGCTTGTTACTGCACCAATGACATCAGGCTTAATGATCTCCCAAGTTTTCTTGTAAAATTCAGTAGTGAAGCCATCAGGGCCAGTAGATTTATTGCTATCAATGGAGCTGATAACATTCCAAATTTCCTTTTCAGTAGGGATATCTGTAAGCTTAAGGCTAGCAGTGTAGTTCAATAGGGGGTATGAAGTTTTGTGTCCTGATGTAGCAGATCTTTGTAATATTTGATGGCATCATTAGCCATATCAGTATTATATATATATATATATATAGATATATATATATATATATA